>SJYO01011301.1:921038-1033168 GCA_006410555.1 Capra ibex
ACCCCCCCCTCCCCGAGTAGAAGGTCACGGTATGGAAAAGTAGTGTCAGGTTCCCTAAGAGGTCCGTTCTTATGACCTCACCCAACGGTAAAGGAGGAGGTCACCTGGTACAAAACAGTCTTGAGAAGTGATACTGGAAAGACCGAACCCACCGGGACGTTCCGTACCGAGTATCGAAGTAACTCAATGTGTTTGGGAAAGTAGTACTGTTCTGACACTAGGTACTTCCCTACGAAAGTTTGACACTGCTACCTATTTTAAGAACTCTCAGGGAACCTGTCGTTCCTCTAGTTTGGTCAGTTAGGATTTCCTTTAGTCGGGACTTATAAGTAACCTTCCTGACTACGTCTTCGACTTCGAGGTAATGAAACCGGTGGACTACCCTTTTCAGCCGAGTGACCTTTTCTGGGACTATGACCCTTTCTGACTCCGTCCTCCTCTCCCTCTGCTGTCTCCTACTCTACCGACCTATCGTAGTGACTGAGTTACCTGTACTTAAACTCGTTTGAGACCCTCTATCACCTCCTGTCGTCTCGGACCTCTCGGTATCACGAACCCAAAAGTCTCAGTCTGTGTTGAATCGTTGACTTATCGTTGTATTAACTAAATGGTACGACACAATGAAAGTCCGTACGTTGTGTCACCAAGTCAATATTATGAATGTATATATATATATGTATATATAAAAGAAAAAGTTTAATAAAAAGGAATATCCAATAATGTTTTATAACTCGTATTAAGGGACACGATGTATCATCTTACTGGAGAAGAAATTTTCTACAGTATGATTAAAGAAAATTGGAACCCAAAACACACACACACACATGGACACACACACACATATTGAAACGAACCATTACTCTCAGTATCTTTTGGCGGAAAGTCTTTTGCAATAGTGTGATACCACTAAGACACACGGAAAAAGGTAAAGAGTCTTGAGGGATTCATACGTACTGTTAATGAAACGTCCTGGTGTCTTAACGATAAAACAGTTGTGTTCAACAAGAAGATCCTCCTGATGTATACACGGGTGTCTACTGATTACATTAAAACAACACTGAAGAAACAAGGTTCTCGTCTTATTCATTCTCAAGCCCTGGGTTTCAGTTCTTCATGATTCAAACGTAGAGATAAGATCAGAATGATAAATGATTGACCTACTGACATCCGTTCCAATGATTTACCGAACTTTGGAGTCAAGAGAGTAGACCTTTTCTCCCTATTATTACCGTCAAAGGATTATCTCTATAATAGTTTTAATTCTCAATTATAGTCATTTTGGGGAACTTATCAAGAATCCTACTTCCTTCTCCATATTTCAAAAGTAACAACGATGATAACAAAAGTAATCTCAACCCTGTGGAACCTAACTTAAAACCGAAATGGTGAATGATCGTCTCACTTGAACCCGATCACTTCATCTCTATTAATAGGACTGAGACAAATAGGGGAGTTACATATTTCTTGTTTTTCGTACAATTACAAACTATAAAATAAAACAACATCTTGTTTGTATTATTAACGATAAAACTAGAACTTAAGAAATTTTTATTAGTAATTATCATTATCTTAACAATATTATGACTTGATAATAGATTGAAGAATCTCAGAAGTAAAAAGTAAGTGCTTATTATAATGTCAGGAGAAGATATGACATTCGAGGTACTTCCCTTCCCATCCATGTAGAGTCTGTAAAGACACTTAAGGAGTCGTAGATCGTGTTACGGATGAACACGTCCTTGAGTGTAAGTTTACTTAGTTTTCTATTTATACGTAAGTTGGTTGAAAGTAGAGGACAATCAGGTTCGTAATATAGTTCATTGAACTTATCTACTATCGATGGTACATTATGTGTGTTTTTTAATTTGCACGTACTATCTTAAGTGACAAGAATAGTATTCTTTTTAAATCTCAACCTTCCTTAAACTTTTAAAACCAGACAGAGGAACGAGTCACTTCTTATGGTAAACACTATAGTAGAGGAAAGTAAGAGACGGAGTTTTCGATGAGTTTAAGTCTCAGTTGAGATTAAGTTGTTACAATCATTTCGAGTGGGACTGTTTTATTGTCTTTGTTTTTGTTCTACAAAAAGTTCATGTATGACAGTTGATGTTTAACCGTGAACGGTAGATGAAGATGTTCCTCATTTAATACACGACGACGTTGACGACTGAAAGTTGTGGGGGACTTTCCTCAAGTCCTACCCCTCGACTCCGTGCGACACGAGACCCTTTTTGACCGTCTTGTCCAGAAGTCTATCTATAAAATACTTGGTTAAGAGAATAAAACACTTGGTCAAGAACATAGAGAAGTATAGATCTTTTCGTGATTTTAGGAAGTACCACTGTTGACGAGGAGGCCTGATCGTCTTTGGACGTTTTTTTATACTCAAACTAACATACATAAGGGGAAAGTGGTTTTGGTGTATATAAGACTGGTAAGGGGATGGAGAAACCTCGTCAAGGAGTCTCGATAGACTTTACGAGACTTTCAAGTCTCTTTACAGGAGTAAAACGGGGATTTATTTTGAATTGAGTATTAAGAGTTAAACACACACACACATACGTAAAAAATTCAGTCGTTATGGTAAAATTTCTAAAGTGTTTAAAATAGGGTAAACTACAGGTGGTGTTCTACGAAAACTTGACACCACAACCTCTTCTGAGAACTCTCAGGGAACCTGACGTTTCTATAGTTTGGTCAGATAGGATTTCTTTTAGTTGGGACTTATAAGTAACCTTCCTGACTACGACTTCGACTTTGAGGCTATGAAACCGGTGGACTACACTTCTCGGTCGAGTAACCTTTTCTGGAACTACGACCTTTTCTAACTTCCGTCCTCCTCTTCCCCTGTTGTCTCCTACTCTACAACCTACCGTAGTGGTTAAGTTACCTGTCCTCAAACTCGTTCTAGGCCCTCAACCACTACTTGTCCCTTCGGACCACACGACGTAAAGTACCCCAGTGTTTCTCAGTCTGTGTCGACTCGTTGACTTGACGACTGTTCGGAAGTTTTATCAATAATAGATAAAATAGAATTTTTAGTCCTTTGGTTCAGTGTTAATCTAATTTATAGAATAAAGAACAGTATATCTAACATTCACCTCCTTGACCTTAAGTGTGGGTTCAGATATTCTAAGGTCTCGGGATCGTCGTAAATTTGGTTCCTCGTTGTAAAGGACAAGACGAGTAACCCGCTAATTAAAACGTCACTTTTTTGAAGTGTCACGACAGTGAACCTGATAACAGAATTCGAAAATGAACGTATACAATGACAATGGTCAAAAATCTTTACGAATATAGAATAAAAGACCTTCAAATATATAAATACAGAGGTTTACACATTTTTTTTATACATTTTTATTGAATGTGTATCATTTCAGAGACATTTATAAACCGTATAAGTAAGTTTTGTGGTACTTTCCTATAAGAAAAGTTTAGTCAAATAAAGACACACTCTTTTAATGAGAAAGACAAATTTTGAGGAATCTAAGGATTTTGTTTTACTATCTTAGGATGATGTGTTTCTAATACATTAGATAACGGAAGTAAAATACTAACTCTTTGGATTTCTATTAACTGAACGGGTTCCAGTGTTTCGATAATTGAACGTCTAGGTACCGGTACTTGAGACTGGGGATCTCAGTGACAGACCATTATAATAAAGTCTATAAGCTTTTATCAAAACTCCAGGTAGAACCAGTAGAATCTGGTACTTCAAACTTAAAAAGTCGTAGAATCTGTAAGAGGATCAAAATCGGGTCAAAAGGTTATCAGTTTAATTGTTTTTGAAAGATTCCGTGACGTCCCTTTGTCTTTGTAAGTAAATAATAACTATCGTAAAAGTAACTCATATTAGAAATACATTTTATTAGACCGTAAGAATCCTTAGTTTTTAAATAGACTAAAGACCAAATCAACAGGGTAAAACATTATTATTTTAATGTAGAATTCTTTTATTAACTTTCTTTTTCTGGTTAAATATGTTTCTACCTAAATTTATTAAAGATGGATCTTTACCGACTTGTAAACCTCTTACAAAGAAGCATCTTATATATGAGTACCTTTACTACACATTCGGTCTATCGTTATTCCTTTTAATACATTATTTACTTTTTTCATTTTTTCTTCTACCGTATAATTAACGTTGCATATTCCTACACTTCTTTAATCTTAACATTTAACACCTAGGAAATTCCATTTTCCCAAGAAACAGTTTAGAACGATAAAGAGGAAGGGACCGTAACAACTAATTTGGGTATCAGTCCTGAGACCACGGGTCTTCACTTCCATCGATCTCATATCCCGACAACCTTCCTTTCTCTCCTCCCCACAGTTCTTGTCTAGGCTCGGTCCGACGCACAGAGTCAGGTAAGACTTAAGATACTGTTTTGCGGTGTCTGGCGTTTCGAGTGTTTGTTGTTTTTAAGAACTCTTGTTCCTAACACAAATTAATAGAAACTTAGGGGTCGTAGATGGTGTTACGGACTACACACACACAATCACCGAGTCAGCACAGGCTGAGAAACACTGGCGTACCTGACGTCGGGTGGTCCGAGGAGACAGGTACTCTAAAAAGGTCCGTTCCTATGACCTCACCCAGCGGTAAAGTATGTCACCTATTATTCGTTTATAAACAACTCTTAGTTACGGGTGTAGGTTCTGTACCTTTCAGTTCCCTTCTATCTTTCGTCTGTGATCGTACTTGATCTTAATAGTTTCTTTTGAAATAACTCCTCCCTTTGTATGTTTCCCATCTAGAAGAGTATTAGTCTCTTCTCCTACGGTCAATGACTTCCATTTTCTATTTTTCGTATTGCACATCACACACTACTCCACCCCTGTCCATTTACACAAAACAAACTATCCTTCCTCTTCGTCACTTACGCACTGTATTAATTTATGAAACAAGATTAATTTTGAGACGTCATGATACAGGTCTCCAACAATTACTTCCGTCACTAGGATTTGAATCAGGAAAACCTTTGGAGTTCCACGTAGTCTCAGTATATTTTTACAAAGGAAATCTGTTTAAAATATAATATTTGTCAAAGGGTCTACTGATCATCATCATTTCTTAAGTGGACGGTTCGTCCTCTGTTCCCAAGATAGGATCCCAGGCCCTTTAGGGGACCTCTTCCTTTACCGTTGGGTGAGGACACACGAACGGACCCTTTGGGGTACCTGTCTCCTCGGACCGTCCGATGTCAGGTACTCCAGTGTCTTCTCATCCTGTGCTGAATTACTGATTTGTTGTTTCTTATAATATTTGTCATATCCCCCTTTCGTACTCGAAATATCCTCCCGTTTAGATGTAAACTTAAAATCAAAAAGGTGAATTGACACAATAATCCCGTTTAGTGAATTGAGAAACTCGAAGTCAAAAGAAAGACATTTTACCCTTATATAACGGATAGAGGGTGACCCGACTACACCCCGAACTTACGTCATTAAGAATAGTCTATAAGTCACGTCACGAACCATATATCATCTATAAATCATGTGTACTCGTGATGGCAATAAAAATTAGTACACTTAACTACGTAACCACACACACACTATTCAGTTCCACCTATAAACCCAATGTATATAAACCCCTATTCGTGTGAACTCAGAGGAACTAGACTCCCATCAACCTTTACCTTTGTTGAGTCTTTTTCTATTACATATTGTACCACGGGGTACCGACAAACAGAGAAATTTTACTTCATTTCGGTTGTGAAAACTCAGATAACCGTCAACATACTACACTTACGAGTTTGTCCTTCGATTATTAAAAGAGATGATTGATGGACGACATGTTTGACAGTACGTTTATGACGGAATACTAAATACATTTGTAACTTTTTAGGGTACTGAAATAAGAATACGAACCTAAAAAAAGACACCATCTTATGGATTAACTTAATTAAAGTTCACACAAACAGACATTTGGTCGGTTTATAAAGTAAAATTTATGAACTCGAGATACAACTTATATGTCAATACCAAGAATCGTGTAACGAAACAAAGTCATTAATCTAAAGTAGGACATTAGGGAATTACTCCAAAATCAAGGCGTATATGATCCGACAGAGGTTAGGTATAATTCACTTCTAAAAAGTAGAACATGTCCAAGAAGGTCCCCTGGGTCGGGGGATTGGTACCCTCGGGTCCTGTGGGAGGGACAACGTCGTCGTAAATGTCTTTGCCAGTTACGGATGAAGTTTCCTCGTCTAGGTTCGTTCATTCGGACCCCGAATCAGGTGATATAAGAGGTTTGAGATACGATAAGTCATCCCTTGTGAGGTGTATATTAATAAAGTAAGGTGTAGGATTCTGTTTTTTTTTTTAGATCAGTCGTTATCGTCCACTGTATGAATCTTAATTGAATTAATACTTATAATTGAGTGACGAAAGAAATTTTATATATACATACACATATATATATATATATATATATATATAGGAGGAGTAAGACACCGGGAACCCCTTCGGTCATGGGGTGCCCCGAGGGGGTGCCGGGTGTCGATCTCCGTTCTCCTATATACATATATATATATAAGGTTTTCCAGGTTTGGAGATTAGAATGATGGGTCTTTAGAGACTAAGTCAGAAAAAACATTCAATGTCCTTTGGGATTGAGTTGAGACAGTTGTTACTCTTTTACATAATAGAGTGTTTTCCTTTACAGATCTAGTACAGAAATAACAGAATCAGAAAGGACCGACTTTCAGTGAGTGGATATTTACTTTGTTACCACGTAAAGTTACTCTTGGACCTTATGTTGATGGAAAGGTATTGTATATCTAATCATTCTCTTATTTAATATAATTATACATTGGGAACAATTCATTCCTTTTTGATCGGTTTTTTTAACATTAGTGTCGTTTCATTTTTAAAATCTATTTTTACATGGTAAGGGATAAATGTACTCGGAGTAAAGTGAATATAGTCATGCAGAACTATTACCTGAAGTGGACTTACGTGTACACTACACTAATCTATGAAACGGAGAGACATTCCTCAGGGGACCTACCCCAAGTCCTTTAGATACCTAGGGAACTTTAGTATAAAGTATAGATTACACACACAGACATACGTTTAAACAGGTATCTCCCAGATGCCGTAAGTAATTAAAATGTTTCTCCAGTCTAATTTTTTTTTTTTCCAGATCACTAACAATCAGATGTAACTTTTGATTTGTGAATTCAGTTTGACTAAAACTTCATACACTGATTACGTTAAGGTCCAGACTTAAACTTCCTATTTGTTTCCTGTTTGGACTCTCCCCTTTCTTAACGAAAAACAAAAAATGAACGTCCCTGATCCCGAATCTTTTGGAACCATAGGTACCTTATTTTCTAGTCTTTTTTTAATTTACACGTATATGATATCTCGTGATATGACAAAATATTTTTAAATATTTGTCACTACAATTCCTATCAATCCTGCATCTAGAGAGATATATAAAATTCACTCTTAGATATACTGATTAACAATTAGGAGAAATGTGAAGACTTTGTCATCACAAAAAATCAGATTTAGATTGTCATAATACGACCTTTTTGATTATATCAATCATTGAGATGAGGACAGATGGGTGACCCTAAATAGTTGAAGGGATTTATAGGAAACTTAGTTGTGAGTCCAAAATAAGACCCGGGTCTCAAAACGTCTCTTCATTGGTGACACCTAAGACCACAGAATCAAGTAAACCCAACGATATTGTCTAATCCACCAAATATTTAATGTCTTTAAATAAAAAGTTTCAAGACCTCCGACTTTTCAGGGTTTAGTTCCGGGACCGTCTAAGTCATAGACTACTCTCGGACGAAGGACCAAGTATCCTTAGAATATCTCACCTTTCCCGATTCCTTGAAAAACCCAGAGAATATTTCCGTGGTCAGAGTAAGTACTCCCGGGATGGTAATACTGGATTAGTGGAGGGTTGTCGGGTTGGGTTTATGGTAGTGTGACCCCTAATCCAGATTTATATATTTAAAACCTGTAGTGTTTGTAAGTCAGATATCGTAAGACCAAAGAAGGTACGGAAAAGAAAAAGTAGAAGTTTCGTCCTTCTAGTAAACGGTGTCGGTGTGTAGTTATCTTTAATTTTCAAGTAGTATCTCATACGTAAACTTGACAATCTCTTTTCATTCGTAGTACTCGAATCATATGTATGAAATATATGCATTTATACAAACAAGACACCTGAAGAAGAAACTCACTTCTTAAATCTAATAAAAGACATACTGGTCAAGATTCCTGACGAATAATGACTGATTAGATATGGAATCTTTTGAGTCCCACGGAATTTAATGTCCATCTTTGTGTAGGGGGGTTTTTTATTGATCATTTTTAACACCTCTCTATAGATATTACCTCACTTTTTGTGACCCTTAATCTCTTCTTACTTAAGAAAAAACATGTGAATCATTAACCGAATTAAGTAAGTAAATAAGTCTCTCTAGATTAAACATCATTCCTATGAAGACAGGGGATTTTAGACAAGAGTTATATAGTACAGTGGGGAACCGAGTTTTAGAAGGATTAAACAAGTCTCATTTTTGGTTTACGAAGTATTACTACATATTCGAAACAGGAAACACTGGGTAAGGTCAACGGTGGAGAGACTAGAACAGAGACAGTGAGAGCACGAACAAGTGCGGGGAGATCGATAAGAAGGAAGGACCGACAAACAGAAAGTAGTCGGGTTAGGGTAGACGTAGAGTTCCAAAACTTAGACGACGAGGAAGGTGTAATCGCTCTAGAGAGGGTCCATAGACTCACTGAACGTGGGAGGGAAGGAAGTCCTAAGACGTCGTCCGAATAGTCTTCGGTAGGAACAGGTAGACACATTTCGTCTTTGAGAGGTCGGGAGAGACGCCAGTTGTGAAGGAAAGAGGGATGGAGTGACAGAGAAAGAGCTATCAATTGTAAAGTCAACAAAAGAGTAATTATTTGTGAAATTAGTTACACAAGGTACAAAAGTCAAAGTGACAGACAGGGAAGAGGGTGATCTCACATTCGAAGCACTCTTGACCCTGGAACTCATAAACGAGTAACAACATAGGAGTCATGAATTTTGTCCTGGACCGTTCCTCATGGGTTGCGTATCACCGACTTGTTCAACTCAGTTTAATGAGTGAATTGTAAATGTCTTACAGAGGATACACCGGTGGTTACATGATCTGCCACCATATAACCGTCACTTCTGTCAACTATACCTTTTATTCTGAACATGTCTTTATATTACGTTTCGGGTAATATCCTCCTCTTATCTATACCCTGTTACCCCAATTCTTCAGGAATTATTATTAGAAAAAAAATTTGGGGTTTTCACCACATCGTCGGATGGTCAGTGAACACCTTGACAGGGATATGTTAGACCCAAGAAGTAGAACAAGATCAAAGGGGCCGTGCGATACTGTTGACTCCAGACATGGACACTCGGACCATAGGTACTGGAACCGTAAAGTTACTACACCGTGAACTTGGTTTCCTTAAAATCACGAAAAGGATAGGGGAGGGTTTAATGGAATCAGAAAATTCCTATTGACGTATATAACTCAGAAAAAAGTTAATATAACAATATTTCATCAACGTCGTATATCATATACAACCATGTGCCCTCTAAATCATATAAAGTGACTTTAATACTCTAGACTTTGAATACTTGTCTAATACTTCACTGTACGAAGATTTAAATTAAAGTGGAGGGCACTACTTTAATCTTCACTTAGTAAGATTAACGACAACGAAGCAGTAAGTGAAACTTCCTTTGTTAAGTTCACTATTCAAACTAGTACCTCACTCTACCCCATCTCCAATTTCGGTTTGTGCCGTGGTGTACCTCTTTACTATGTCTTTTTCGTACACCCAAACGAAACGGACGCCAAGCGAGTGTAGGACATAGTTTGTACAAGGGTGAACAAAAGTCTTGTGTGTAACTTTACTCTGTATATGATGAAAGAAAATATAACACTGTATATTAGGTAAGTTTATACCAAATACGAGAAAGACTCATAAGTCTTGTGGAACATTGTCCATATAGACTTTGAAAGCGTCATCGAGTATTCGTCTCTTAAGGAACTGAAACGACGGTGGACCCTCTTTGTGTAGAGGACAATAATCGAGGATAAACTTGTTGTGATCGACGACGATGACGATTCAACGAAGTCAGTACAGACACACTGGGGTATCTGTCGTCGGGTGGTCCGAGGGGGCAGGGACCCTAAGAGGTCCGTTGTGACCTCATCCAACGGTAAAGGAAGAGGTCACGTACTTTCACTTTTCACTTTCACTTCAGCGAGTCAGAACAGACTGAGAATCGCCACCATCCTTGATTAAGCGATTAGGGTCCTTTTGGAAACAAAAGAGTCAACATAAGACAGGAAGAGAATAGTGGTATAAAAATAAGTTCACAGACAGAGGAACGAATTTACCCTTCAAACGAGTTCCAGTACAAACAGGACAAAGAGTGACGGGTAAGACATATACGTCATATATTACACACCAAGTAACTAATCCGTCAACTATATATTAATCCTTTACATACTTGAATAAAAATTTTGTAAAATAACTCAAGGATGAGACGTGACCCAAGATACAAAACGTGGAAACGGAAGGATCTTGGATTCTGTGTCTTCAACGGAAGTGTCATCATCTATTTTATTACACGTTCTTTGATGTTTTATCAAAAAAAAAAAAATTAGACAGGTAAACAGGTTCCTTGGATTTCTTTCCTTTTAGATTTCTCCCGACTTACCCTTCCTATAATTCCTTCCGAAACCTTTCTAGACAGAAACTTGACTTAGAACTTTATACTTTTCCTCAAAAACGGATCACGGTTTCAGTCACTTTTTCCTACTATTTATTTCCTTCCCTTCATCGGATACTTGTCTTCAAATACGAACTTTTCTTTAGGTACCCAAATCAATAGTTTCGTCATCTTCTCTGTAAAATAAATTCCCTATGTAAAGACTGCTGGAGTGTATTTAATTCAGGTGTGCAAAGGACTGGTTTTATCCGGTCGTAAAGACAACTGATCGATAGTGTTACGACGGACACCGTTTTGCCTGTTGGGTCAAGTACTCGGTGGACTGATCGACTGGAACTTTAAAACAGTAAGATCTGTTTAAACACCGCTAAGTATACTAAAGTGTAAATGAAGTATTTCATGTACACAATTATAAAGGTATAACGTCATAAAGTCTAAAGGTACTAAATTTGAGTGTACTTTATATGGGTGTAGTGAGTGACTACTCCTGTCAGCAATGACAACTTGTTTCTTAAAGGAAATTACTCACTCATATCCAACTTTTATAATTAATATATATCTTTTAAAGTCTACTAAATCTGTAACTTACCTAATTATTTAGTAGTTTCTAGACTGCGACTGTTAACTTTATTTCACGTCTTTATTCTACATCCAGTCCTCGCATCCACTGGTTATATAACCGAATATGACTGTTGAAGAGAGTAGTAGGTGGGTTGTAACATTCGGGAAACTTCTGTCTCCGACAAAACGAGTAAAAAAATTAACGGAAGGGTGAGTTTGTTTGTTGAATGTATACTCAGTTATTTACAAATAACTTAATTATTTATGGTGGGGGAGGAGAACTACTGAACGAAAGTTTTTTGTTTGAAATAGGAGATGGTACTATGGTACATCTCGAGTAAAACGTCTTGGACCCTTTTTTGACTCGTCTCAGGAATGGTTTATTTTTTGTAAGCTCGGTGACGACGATTGTTATATGAGCACTACCATCTACGATGTCAGATATTAAAAATTTCACGAGACCGATCGACAATAGAAGAAGATCTCAACAGTTTATTTTGAAAAGTACAGAGTATACAACCTTTTACAATCCATCTGAGTCGAATGCCTTTAAGGTTCGAATCATGGTTATGTAGTGGTCATTTAGTTCGTTCCGAGTACTTAGATTGTGTGTCTCTTCCTTCTGTCGACTCGACTGTGGTTTGACCCTCTAGTCGGTATAAGAGTCCCTCTCTACCTCCCCGTTTGAAGGTCTGTGGTTTAAAGAGTAAGTCTCGTCAAGTCTCAATCTATACTATTATGGACTCTCCCTTTTCCCATTGAAATCCTTCGAATGGACGGGGAGGTGGAGATTGGGTTTGGGTTGAAACGTGTATGTTCCGATATCGTCAAGAAGTGTATCGGTAAAACTTACACATGGTTCCCGGTAGAGTGGCCTCGGTAGACATAGAGTAGTCAGTGTCAATGCGTCGTATGTTCCACGCATATCCCGCTTATCTCAAAGGATATAAGTTCACACTCGGTCGGAAAGTAACTGGTTCGAGTTAAAGGGATCTTTCATGTGATCCCTTGTCACGTTTCCAGTTAGTAGGTCTACATAGGCCTTCAGCATTTCTTCAAGTGAGTAATATTTATAAATAATAAAGGGTTTCTTCTTATTAGTAAAAATCCAAAGACGAAGACCAGTTCTACCTCATTGGTTAACTGGGAAGATGGACTTTTGTGAAGTTTTGCCTGTTTTATATACTTTGTTATTAAACGTTCTGTACCCTGGAGTCCCTTTCCTGTCAGTGCGGACTCTCCACTCCACACGGGATACTAACGGGGCTGACTGAAGGACCCTTCATAGGTCCGGTACTTGTATCTCTCTCGGGTGGTCGGAGTGTCGACAAGCACCCTCTTCGGAGCGACTCCGTGCGATGTGACGTTTTGACCGACTCCTCCCGCGGGCTCCTTCGATTCCCGAGGCCCTAGCCCTCTTCGACCGTCACCTCTTTCCTGCGGATACCTCAGACCTCGGCGCCTGGGTCGGTGTCCTTGGAGTCCTCGGTCTGCGATATCTTAGACGGTCACAGTGACCCCAGCGTCATGGGTGTGGGACCCCGTGGTGCAGGGAGGACGTGACGTCCTCGGACTAAGATCTATTCGGTACTCGTGACGTTCTTCGGACGGATCGTTCGTGTGACGTTCCTCCTTCTCTCTCTCTCTCTTTTTTTTTTTTTTCGAAGCAAAACGTCACAGAGAGATCACGGGAGATGACTGTTTTATATTGCATCACGGACAACCGGTTCCTTTTTATGTATGGAATTCCCGGCCTATGATTAAGAGATTTTCGTCCATCATCTCCCACTTAACCTTGAGGTAATCGAAATAAATCTTTAACTGTGTCTCTAGGATTTAAAGTACACCTTTATGTTTCCTGGATTTTATCCGTTTTGTAAAAACTTTTTCTTGTTTCAACCATCTTATTACAATGAACTAAAGTCTTGTTAAATTTTCGATGTCATAGTTCTGTATAACCACCACCAAAATCATATTTCTGCCTGTCTTATCTAGTTACCTTGTCTTGTCTCTTAAATCTTTATCTGGGTGTGTATACACCTGTTGACTTAAAATTGTTTTAACGGTTCACCCATTTAAGATGTCTACCATCATCCTACTAATCTATATAAGTAGGTGTGTTGATTTTTTATTTGGACCTGTATATGGAGTATCTTTTATACGTTTTTAATCGATTTTTACCTAGTGTTGTGAATTACATTTTGATTTTTATTTTTTAAAGATCTTATTTTATCCGCTTTAAAAACACTGAAAGTCCAAATAGATACTAAAGAATCTATTCTGAGGTTTTCTTATTTGACTAATTTTGGGTATTTTCTTATTTAACTACTTAAATTTTGCAGACGAGAAACTTTTTTTTTTGAAGAAGTTTCAATAATTATGAGATTTCTCTTTCTTTTTGTTCGGTCTGACCCTTTTTTAGACGTTTCGTATATGGACAATTTTTATAAACATAGATCTTACATGGTTTTTGAGGGTTTTAAGTCATTTTCTTGTCTTTTGAGTCAAATATTTGAACCGTCTTTCAAACTCGTCTGTCAAGTAGGTTCGTCTATTTAGAGTTTCTTTGTGTGTTTTTCTACGATTGTAGGAGTCGGTAATCCCTTTACGTCTAATTTTGTTGTTACTCTATGGTAATGAGTGGATAATCTCACTGATTTTAATTTTTCTGTCTGATGGTTCACAACCACTTCTACACTTCCTTAATTTTGAGAGTATGAGTCGATACGAAAGGTGAAGTCTTTTGTCAAACCGTCAAAGAATTTTTCAATTTTCAATGTAGATGGTACACTAGGTTAGTAAAGTGAGTATAAATAGGCTCTCTTTATTCTCGTACACGGGTATCTGTCTGAACATGTGTGTAATTAGTGTCTAAATAAACATTATCCGTTTTTTTTCCTTTCTTAAGTTTACAATAAGTTATTTCCTTAAAAAAAATTAACGGACACCATATAGGTATAAGATGGGTCGTTATTTTTCTGTACTTGATAACTAACGGTGTGATACACTCACTTAGAGTTTTATTAATACGGCTCACCTTTTTCGGTCTAGTTTTTTTAGTGTGTGGAAAACTAAGACAAATTTATTTTTAAAATCTGTCAGGTTTGATTACACATGACAGTCTTTTATATAATCGCTAACGGTTCTCTATTCCTCCTTTCCTACCTTTTCATGTCCTCTCTTTTGGTTTTTGTGTTCTACTTTGCAAATCCCTGCAACCTCTAGAACTGATAGAACTAACACACTAACAAAGTGTCTACATGTAATACAGTTTTTAATACCTTAAAATGTGATATTTATTCACGGTCAACATATAGTTAATATAAAGTTATTCCGGGAAAAATAAAAAAATTAAAAATAATCGGCTGTCAATTAAATGTCACAGCACAATCAAAGTCCATATGTCGTTTCACTTAGTCAATACGGACATGTGTGTGGATGAGAAAAAGTCTAAGACAAGGGTATACTAGTAATGTCTCATCTCAAGGGACACGACATGTCACTCAGGAACAATCAATAGATAGAATGTACCTAAACACACATATACAGTTAGTGTTGGAGGGTTAAATAGGGAGGGACCGTATGGGGTACCATTGGTATTCAAACAAAAGATGTAGACACTGAAATAAAGACAAGATATTCATTCAAGTAAACAGTATAAAAAAAATCTAAGGTAGATATTCGCTATACACTATAAGCGGAAAGAGACAGACTGAATGAATCATACTTTTAGAGATCCAGGTAGGGTACAACGACGTTTACCGTAATAAAATAAGAAAAAAATACCGACTCATTATAGGGTAAGATAATCTACTCGTGGTGTAGAAGAAATAAGTGAAGACACAACTACCTGTAAGTCCGACGAAAGGACAGTACCGATAGCATTTGTCACGACGTCACTTGTAACCCCATGTACATAAAAAACTTAATGCCAAAATAGGGTTATATTCGGGTCTTCACCCTAACGACCTAGTCTACCATCAAGATATAAATCAAAAAATTCCTTGGAGGTATGACAAGAGGTATTACTAACATGGTTAAATCTAAGGGTTGTCACATCTTCCCAAGGGAAAAGACGTGTGGGAGAAGTTCGAAATAACAAACATCTAAAAAACTACTACAGGTAAGAGTAGTCACACTACACTATAGAGTAACATCAACACCAAACGTAAAGAGATTATTAATGACTACGATTTATTTCGAAAAAAAAAAAAAAATTTTTTTCCTAATAAGAAGGAAGGTTTAATAGTAGGCCGACATAATTGAATACATACACTGACTAAAATATCAAAGTTGGTTTATCTGTTCAATTGCCTTACTTCTAGATTAATTCACCCTTCGTTTTTCAAATGGGGCACTCAGGTATTTTCTTGTATTACTTCCGTAGTTAGTACAATGAATCTCTCGATTTTATTTAGGGTTACTTATCACACTGTTGTGACACATCAAATTATAGAAGTTTATATGACGGTTGTTAAGTCTTTAGTTTGTCTCTCTCTTGGTAGTCCTATTTAATAAGATAAACACTCCACTTGTATTTCTGAAAAGATGTCCTTTTCTTTTCGACAAAATAAGATTGTTACATTTTTGTGGAAGTTTTTTATCGGTGGAAAACCTCCTTCATAATTATGTTTTGAAACTCAGGAGCTCAGAATCTTTACTCAATCATTAAGTCTCACTTAACATTCTCGAATGAAAAAGAGAGAAGACGATACAGTATCATAATGTCTTTAGAAACGAAAAGTGTTGACGAAACTAAGTGTCGTACAACTGGACCCAAAGGAGAGAAAGGAGAGTGCACAACACTGTACGGTCTACATAGCACTTCTAATGACCTCTTTACCACAACAGAAAAGGACGACCCTAGTGGTCTGTGAAACGGTTGTTAGGTAGCGGTCGACGAGACTGAAAAGCCCACTATTTAAAGTCGTCCAATCTTGTGCAGGACGGTTTAGGGGTTGAAGAGACGACCATTTATATAAAAGGTGTTTAAAAAATTTCTACATCCACAGAATAGTACAATAAGAATCTACTCCCTACATGGAATCGTTTTCCCTTTGTGACATCTCTTTAATAACAATGAGTCTATATAAATATCTAACTTAGGGTCTCGAGACATATATAGACACACACATAATATATACATATGTATATACATATACATATGTATATATAAAAAATTACCGGTTGATAGAGTTCACCGATTTCTCTGTAAATCTTATTATTTTAAATAAGTAACAGATAAAACGAATAGTGACCATCTGTTACCTACTCCTACTACCCTTTACTCGTGTTATTTTCCTTATTTTAGGTAAATAACATAACCGTAGAAAATTTTTAGTTTACTATAGACTTGACATTCGATGAGAAGTATATTCGAATTTTTAGAGAAACACTCTGTACATTAAAGTAATGTGACATTACCATTAATAAAACTACCTTGCAATGGACACACCGTAGTTTCTTTGAAAAGATTTAAACAAATATATTTATGTAAAGTGTAAGAATAATTTATACTTGTACTACAAAACAGTATATACACGTATAGGTACAAGTGTGTTGTGTATGTGTGTATGTATGATAATTTTCACTAGGTGATATGTACAAATAATAACCATTACCTACTCTGTTTTTCTTTGTAAGCACCATCACAAAGGTAGTTGTTCAGGACTATAAAGTAGATTTTAAGATAGAGATTTTATCGGTGTAAAAGGGAAATAGTACCGAAGATAGGTTTACTATTGGTAGTAAAGGGACCTGTTGTCGGTCACGAAAGGAGAAGGGGAGAGACGGAGGTTAGAACGGTGTGAGGATATGTGTTATCGGTCGAGAAACCTACATTTAGTCCAACAGGAGGGAATATTGGAAGCCCTCCGGAGTGTAATGTAACGGAAGTTCCAGGACTAAGTAGGTGAGAACGGACAGACAGATAGGAATAGAGGGTGGTAGGAGAAGCCTTAGGAAGGTCGACGTCGGTATGGACGGGTAGAACCCTTACCGACTCAGGGAAGGGTGTAGTTTCAAAACATGTGAACTAATGAGACGGAAGTTATCCTAAAGGTGAGAAAAGGCGGTCTGAAAAAACATGTGAACAAATGAGACGGAAGTCATTCTAAAGGTGAGAAGAGATGGTCTGAGGATGAGTAGGAAGTCTAGAGTCGAGGTGAGTCGGAACGGACTGGTAGGGTGAGAGGAGGGATGAGGGTTTGATTTAGTACATTGGAACAATAAGAGAGAGTTCTAAGGACAAGAAAGGTAACAGTGTGAATGATTTTGGTCATTAATATATAGACGAACGAAAGAAGTAAGTAGGTGGAAGGGATGATCTGGTATTTTGTGTACTCCCTTATCTTGTGTAGACAACCTAGTGGTGGTATAGGAGTCATGGAAGGTGACACGGGTTATTCCTGAACTTATCATGAACAACTTACTTACTTGTTAAGTTGATATTAAATTTCTCTAAATAGTTCGACCTATAAATACTTCTTTATCGATTTCCAGTAAACCTTAAACTCCCGGTTATGTCAGTGAGAGAAAGAACTGACGTACTCTGAAAAAGTGAGGTCACTACTTTTCTGTCAGTGTCCAGAAAGTCTACTACTGATTTTAGTGGGGGAAGAGCAATCAGAAATACTACCAAATTGACCATTTGGACTAAGGCCCGAATTTTTATATTTACTTTACGAGTGGATACTTCACTTTCTATTTGTACTTTACCGGTTCTAACCTTTACTTGTTGAAAAATAAAGCCAAAAGGAGACACCAAAACTACACGTGCAACTCGGTCAATTAAAATAAAAAGATCCAAGGAGGTAGACGTTAATCCTTAACACACGGTGATAAAATGGTCAAACAAACATTTATAGTGACCACCCTATCAGTATCAAAAACGACGTAAAAATCCGTCTATACAATGGTTCAAGAATCCGTATATATATATATGTGGATATATTAATATATATATGTATATATATATAGTCTCAAATTATAAATATAATTATGAAGTCAGAATACTTAACTTAATTTATAGTCGGACTCTTATAAGGACAAACTGTTTTGTAATATATCTGGGAATTTAACAAAAGATTTGTTTTGCTTTCGAGAGTAATTAAACCTGAAATAATTTACAGAAACTACCAACACAATCCCGACCCTAACGGACGCACACACGAGTCGGTACGAGGTGAGAAACTCTGGGGTGTCTAACGTCAGAGGGTGTTAGTCTGAGGAGACAGGTACCCTAAGAGGTCCGTTCTTATGCCCTAACCCAACGGTAAAGGAGGAGGTCCCTTAGAAGGTGTGGGTCCCTAGTTTGGACATAAAGGATGTAGAGGACGTAACGTCCGTCTGAGAATTGTCGACTTAGTGACCCCTTCGGGTCCCGATACTGACCACTGGGTAATCAGGATGTCGGACAAACCACAAACAATATGTTACTTCGAGGAGGTGGTGATGATGGTGTGGATGAAAAATTTTCCGTTACCCTGGGTTGTAATAAGAGTTTGTGTCGAGTTCTGAGGAAAGTAGACAGTAGAATTAGGAGAGATAATAGAAATGACTTTCTGTAAATACGATGGTCGAAGTAGGGACCTCTGCAAACCCAAACGTTAGGGATACTCTCCCTGGTTTGACTTTAAATGAAGATGAAGAGGGAATACTTTCCTAAACAAATGGTTCCTACAAATCCTTGTTAGTAATTTGGTTAATGCTTAGATTTCTTAAGAGTTCAGAAGAACTCGTAAGTTCTTAACGTAGAAACATATTCGAAACCTAACGGTTTAGAAAGAATTCATAAATAATTTCGTTCAAAAGGACTCCTTAATAGTATCTGTATACTGAGTCGAATAACACAACAATTTATATATTAACTCTAAAAAATCAATAAGACTAAACGAATCGTGTTGAATTATTTTACAACAACAAGTCAGTGATTCAACACAGGCTGAGACGTTAGGACACCGGACGTCGTACGGTCCGAAGGGACAGGAAGTGATAGAGGGTCCCAAACGAGTTTGAGTACAGGTAACTCAGTCACTACGGTAGGTTGGTAAAGTAGGAGACTTTGGGGGAAGAAGAGAACGGGAGTCAGAAAGAGTCGTAATCCCAGAAAAGGTCACTGAACCGAGAAGTGTAATCCACCGGTCTCACAACCTCGAAGTCGAAATCGTAGTCAGGAAGGTTACTTATAAGTCCCAACTAAAGGAAACCCTAACTGACAATCTAGAGAAACGACGGGTGGTCCGAGAGTTCTCAGAAGAGGTCGTGGTGTGTAGTTTTCGTAGTTAAAAAGTCACGAGTCGGAAGACAATCCAAGTTGAGAGTTTAGACATGTACTGATGACCTTTTTGGTATCGAATAATTGTAATTATTTTATTTTACAACGACTTATAATTAAGGTACAGACAAAACCATATCACGTCATTCTGACTGGACCCGACATAAGGACTAGGACAATGAATAAATCGTTAAGTTGGAATTCATTTAATGAATTAAAACCACTCGAAGATAATAAGAGCAGAGGACGGAGGAACATATCGATAAGGAACTCTTCGAGACCTATTGAACCTACAAAATCTATTATTGTCAAATATGTCGGAAATAATCGTAGGAATCGAACTGAACCGGTCCCCGTTTCTGTTCCCCGGTTCTCGGAAAAGGTAGGTGAAAAATGGACAGGTCTCATTATCCTGAAACGAAACAGGAGTTGTTGGACATAGTCTGTGTTGTCTTGGTATCCCAGAACGACTATGAACCCGGGATGTTGGTGAGACCTGGTCCTAGTAAAAATTCCGAACTAATATAAACCGAAGACCTCCGACTTAGCATCTTTAACTGTTAAGTAGAAATAGTGTGGGAAGAGGGATCACCGGGTCTCCCATTTCGTAGACGGACGTTACGTCCTCTGGACCCAAGCTAAGGACCCAGGGGACCTCTTCCTTTACCGTTGGGTGAGGTCATGAGAACGGACCTTTAATGGTACCTGTCTCTTCGGACCATCTGATATCAGGTACCCTAACGTTTCTCAGACTCGCTGAGAAAAAGGGAGATTAAAAGAGAAAAATATTGTAGGTGAACAGAAATCTTTTCTTCTACGAAGAAAGAAACGTACCATCTATAATCACTTTATCAAATATCGTATCTACTGTCTCACGGATCGTGTATTATCTATGAGTTTTTTAAGATCGATGACAATAGAATAAGATGTCCTATAAGACTTTCACTTTACAGTCATTCAATGAATCTGTGTACCCGGGAGTTAAAGGAGTAATACGTCCTTCATTCGTTTACGAAAAGTGTCAGAACGGACTAAGAAAACGGTAACTCCGTTCGTAAAAGTTCTTTGTAGTCCCCTTCGATAGTTGAGGGGATCCCTAAGTTTTGAGTAAATTAAGTGGTTCTGACGTGAGAGATCACATTGACGGTACCAATAATAGTGAATTTAAGGTCCTAGTAAAACATTCACTCCACTGAAACATACTAAATCTGTGAGAATCTACTTGATGACACTTATAATTTTTACCTCGTACTATTAAAATCATTGTGTGAAAAGAGGAGTCAACCTCTGTTTCTTGTACAAATGAATCTCGGTTTATAAATTTAGTCATTAAAGACTCTTGGATGACAACTTCATTTAAGTTTTCTTTTAGTTACATATACTGAGGAACTGACGTAATTGACTGATTAAATCTCCTTTATCACCACTACATAATCTCGATAATTTAAACTCAATTATTTATTAAGTGAGAAACTTCGTTGGTCAATAGTAATACTAACCAATTATAGTGACCCATGAGTAACCTAAATGTCGTTATGTTATTACGGAGTGACACCCATAAATACCCGAAGGGACCATCGAATCTACCATTTCTTAGGCGGACGTACGTTCTCTGGACCCAAACTGGAGACCTTAGGGACCTCTTCCTTTACCGTTGGGTGAGGTCATAAGAACGGACCTCTTAAGGACTCCTCGGACCACTCGATGTCAGGTACCCAATGTTTCTCAGTGTGTGTTGACTCACTGATTGTGAAAGTGAAAGTGAAAGTACCCATGAATAATTGTATTATGGTAAGTCTCGCCGTTGAGATGATAACAATTATTATATGAGTCATATTTAAGAGTCTTTAACTCGATCTTTAGTCTACTATTAAACGATTCTACGAAAAAAACAGAAAACACAAAAAGTGTTCTACGATGAGTTAGTCAAAAAGAAGGGTTAATTTATCGCTATTATGGGTTTTACTACGGTTACGGTTCCTTAAGACCCATTTGTACGGTTTAAACTACTGAGTGGATTTCTTTCACAGCCTTGTTTTTGGGGTCCGATGCATAATATTACACCTGTACGAGTTTATAGTCCATTCTGACAAATATACCAGTCCCACGGAGAAAGTATAATGTTTACATATAAAACAGTTGAAATGTTTTTACATGTTACACTCTCAACACTCAGTCCAAAATAACCCCCGTTTTAATCCTGATATCGGAACCTCCGTTGTAAAGTCTATTGAGACTCTTTAACATTGTTGCTTCATCCTCCCTTCAGTCATATATAAACTAAAACCACTTCCCTTTCATGTACGTTAATTCGTGTATAAAAAACCGTCCAAAGAAGATCAGAATACTTCCAATGACGATGAGTACTCCTCGTCTATAACGACATCGGTGCGTAAGGCCCTTTGTTTGAGTGAGTCTTCCTGTCACGTCTATCACCTCACGTCAAATAATGTGGCCGCCCGGGGTCCGTCTCAGAGGAGAATCGGTTCCTGGGGGTGGTCGCAAACACTTTTAGAAAATATGGGGTACACATGCACAGACTTGGGTGGTGAGGTTTAAGGAACTCTGAATGTATTTGGTTCCTTTTATGTTAGGGTTATTGGGGTAGTAAGTGTAGGATACACGAGTACACGAGTTTGTTAATCGGTTATTAGTTATTTAGGCTCCAATGTGAGACTAACTATGTCTTTTTAAATACCGGACATACCTCCNCTTCATCCTCCCTTCAGTCATATATAAACTAAAACCACTTCCCTTTCATGTACGTTAATTCGTGTATAAAAAACCGTCCAAAGAAGATCAGAATACTTCCAATGACGATGAGTACTCCTCGTCTATAACGACATCGGTGCGTAAGGCCCTTTGTTTGAGTGAGTCTTCCTGTCACGTCTATCACCTCACGTCAAATAATGTGGCCGCCCGGGGTCCGTCTCAGAGGAGAATCGGTTCCTGGGGGTGGTCGCAAACACTTTTAGAAAATATGGGGTACACATGCACAGACTTGGGTGGTGAGGTTTAAGGAACTCTGAATGTATTTGGTTCCTTTTATGTTAGGGTTATTGGGGTAGTAAGTGTAGGATACACGAGTACACGAGTTTGTTAATCGGTTATTAGTTATTTAGGCTCCAATGTGAGACTAACTATGTCTTTTTAAATACCGGACATACCTCCTTCCCCACTAATCGCATACAAAAGAGAGTCCACTACTCATTGGATCTATGCTAGAAGTTCCAAGGGGACAGACCTCCCCCAGAATAGGAAGACAACAACAAAAGTATCCGTGATTTGTGTCTCAAGTCTCAAGTAATCTTTCCACCGGCTCGTACTAGTCGTACTTGTCCGGATTCTACCTCAGGTCCGGGATACTTAAGGAAGAAGTTATAGTGGTACTTCCTAAAATCACGAAAAGATCTATACTCCTCTTGATCCGAGTATTTTAGTCGAGACTTTTTATAGATTGAAAGTCTTCTGGACAAGACGACCAAAAGGGGTCTGGTGATTCATGGAGTAAAGACGAAAGGTGGGATTTGAAGAAAGTCCCCGACAACTTTTAGTCGTCAATGTCGTCGTGTACTAAATTAGGAACATCTCCGTCTTCCGTTCACGGTTAAACATCAACTGTTAAGATCGTATGAATTGTAATTTATTTTCATTTCATTGTAAAGAAATTTATAATGAATTTCGATATTAGATATTCTTATATCTCTAGTATTTTCCGACACATCTCCGATAAATCTTATAAGTATGTAATAAACTTTGAATTTTCA
Organism: Capra ibex; assembly: GCA_006410555.1. Classification (NCBI taxonomy): domain Eukaryota; kingdom Metazoa; phylum Chordata; class Mammalia; order Artiodactyla; family Bovidae; genus Capra; species Capra ibex. The sequence continues at coordinate 944,404 of SJYO01011301.1, forward strand.
TTTTTTTTTTTAAATAAGTTTAAATCCCTTTGTCCGGTGTCTTTACTTAAACGTCTTTTGATACAGTTAATTCTAAGGTTTATAACTGTTTTATCAAATGACATTAAAACAATTCCCCCGAAGGATCCACCGTCTCACCATTTCATAGACGGACGTTGCGTACTCTGTACCCAAGTTAGGAACTAAGTCTTTCGAGGGGACCTCTTCCTTTACAGATGGGTGAGGTCATAAGAACGGACCTTTTAAGGTACCCGTCTCCTCGGACCATCCGATGTTAGGTAACCCCAGTGTTTCTTAGTCTGTGTTGTCAAAGATTTGTTTTAAAACAATTCTTGTAATGACATGATTTTAGACAATAAAATTTGTTGATTTACATTCAATTCAACCTAAAAATTTTTATTCCACTATCAGGGTGTTTTATTTAAGATTACTTTGAATAGAATTCTTTATTAAATTCCAATTGTAATTGTTTAACTTTCTATTTTTGGTGTACTAATAGAGTTATCTACGTCTCTTTCGGAAACTGTTTTAAGTCGTAGGTAAATACTATTTTTGAGAGACCTTCCGTCCGTATCTTCCTTGTATGGAGTTGTATTATTTTCTGTATATACTATTTGGATGTCGTTTGTAATGGGAGTTACCACTTTTTAACTTTCGTAAAGGGGATTTCAGTCCTTGTTTTGTTCCCATGGACAAGAGTGGTGATGATAAGTTGTATCAAAACCTTTAAAATCGGTGTCGTTAGTCTCTTCTTTTTATTTACTTTCTTTAGGTCTAACCTTTTCTTCATTTTGAGAGTGACAATCGTCTACTGTACTAGGAGATGTGTCTTTTGGGATTTCTGTGGTCGTCTTTTAATGATCTCGATTAGTTACTTGTATCCTTTCAACGTCCTATATTTTAATTGTGTGTTTTTAAGGAACGTAAGAATACGTGATTACCACTCTTTTGTCTTTCTCTTTAATTCCTTTGTTAAGGTAAGTGGCAACATTGTTTTTCTTATTTTATGAATCCTTATTTAGATGGATTTCTTTGTTTTCTGGATAGATATCTTTTGATCTTTTGTGACAACTTTCTTTAGTTTCTACTGTGTTTATCTACCTCTTTATATGGTACGAGTACCTAGTCTTCTTAGTCATCTCACTTTTAGTCATATGATGGGTTTCGTTAGATATCTAAGTTATGTTAGAGATAGTTCTATGGTTTCCATAAAAAAGTGTCTTGATCTTGTTTATTAAAGTAATTAAACATACCTTTATGTTTTTTGGAGTTTATCGGTTTCGTTAGACCTCTTTCTTCTTACCTTGACCTCCTTAGTTAGACGGACTGAAGTCCGAGATGATGTTTCGGTGTCAGTAGTTCTGTCATACCATGACCGTGTTTCTGTCTTTATATCTAGTTACCTTGTTTTATCTTTTGGGTCTCTATTTAGGTACTTGGATACCTATGGAATAGAAACTGTTTCCTCCGTTCTTATATGTTACCTCTTTTCTGTTTGAGAAATTGTTCACCACGACCCTTTTGACCAGTTAGTGGACATTTTCTTACTTTGATCTTATGAAAGATTGTGGTAATTGTTTTTATTTGAGTTATTTGAGTTTTACCTAATTTCTAGATTTACATTATGGTCTTTGATATTTTGAGGGTTTCCTTTTGTATCGGTTTTGTGAGAGACTATATTTAGTGTCGTCCTAGGAGATACTGGGTGGAGGGTCTTATCACCTCTATTTTCGTTTTTATTTGTTTACCCTGGATTAATTTGAATTTTCGAAAACGTGTTGTTTCCTTTGATATTCGTTCCACTTTTCTGTCGGAAGTCTTACCCTCTTTTATTATCCTTTACTTCGTTGACTGTTTCTTGATTAGAGTTTTTATATGTTCGTCAAGTACATCGAGTTATGCTCTTTTTATTTACTGGGTTTGTTTTTTACCCGGTTTCTTGATTTATCTGTAAAGAGGTTTCTGTATGTCTACCGCTTGTTTGTGTACTTTTCTACGAGTTGTAGTGAGTAATAGTCTCTTTACGTTTAGTTTTGGTGTTACTCCATGGTAGAGTATGACCAGTCTTACCGACGATAGTTTTTCACATGTTTGTTATTTACGACCTCTTCCACTCTTCTTTTCCCTTGGGAGAATGTGACAACCACCCTTACGTTTAATCATGTCGTCGATACCTCTTGTCACACCTCTAAGGAATTTTTTGACCTGTATCTTGAGGGTATGTTGGGTCGTTAGGGTGAGGACCCGTATGTGTGGCTCCTTTGGTCTTAACTTTCTCTGTGTAAATGGGGTCACAAGTAGTGTCGTGATAAATATTATCGGTCATGTACCCTCGTTGGATCTACAGGTAGTCGTCTACTTACCTATTCTTTCGACACCATGTATATGTGTTACCTCATAATGAGTCGATAATTTTTCTTATGTAAACTTAGATTACTCAAGATTACTCCACCTACTTTGACCTCGGATAATATGTCTCACTTCATTCAGTCTTTCTTTTTGTGGTTATGTCCTATGATTACGTATATATACCTTACATCTTTCTACCATTGTTACTGGGATATACCCTCTGTCGTTTTCTCTGTGTCTATATTTCATATCTGAAAACCTGAAACGACCTCTTCCGGTCCCACCCTACTAAACTCTCTTATCGTAACTTTGTACATATAATGTATACACTTTATCTAGTGGTCAGGTTCAAGCTACGTACTTTGTCCCGTGAGTTTCGACCATGTGACCCTGTTACGACTCTCTACCCAACCCTCCCTCCACCCCCCCACCAGTCCTACCCCCTGTTAACATGTGGGTACCGACTAAGTACAGTCACATTCCGTTTTTGGTGATGATATGACATTTCATTAATCGGAGGTTAATTTTATTTAATTAATTAAAAAATTTTTCTTTATCAAATTTCAATTTTCTTACAAACCATGTAGTGTAATGTCCTATACTCTTGAAAGAAAGACACAAATCCTAACGGGAAATGGGTTCTAATAATGACTAGATTATTAGGATAAAGTTTTGTCCTAAGATGTCTCGGACTCATAGGGTGACTAAGGGTCGGTGAACTAGAGGATCCAATAAAAAACTCGTAACGTTAAAAACACTAATTTATACGAGTTTAATAACACGAATTCTACTCCTTTGATTTAATAATGAAAACTTTCAACGTGAAAAATTATCTTTAGTCATGTAGGGTTTGTATTCACGTGAAATTTTGGTGGTCCCCTCAATTTTTTTTACGACTAAGACTCGACCAGAATTCATATCTATATCTATCTATGGATATAATTTTAAATAAATATCTATTTATCTCTACCTCTATCCCTTCTTCTCTCCCAATCTCTATCACTACTGTCCCTGTCTCTGTAGAACACTCGGGACTGTGAGAGTCTCTAAAAAAATTTAATCAAGTCCTACACTGGTCAAGTCCACGAGACAGCACAGACTGAGAAACGCTGGGCTACTTGGCGTCGTACGGTCCGGAGGGACAGGTAGTGGTTGAGGGCCTCAAATGAGTTTGGGTACGGGTAGCTAAGCCACTACGGTAGGTTGGTAGAGTAGGAGACAGCAGGGGCAGAGGAGGACGGGAGTTAGAAAGGGTCGTAGTCCCAGAAAAGTTTACTCAGTCGGGAAGTGTAGTCCACCGGTTTCATAGCCTCAAAGTCGAAGTTGTAGTCAGGAAGGTACTTGTGGGTCTTGACTGAAGTCCTAGTTGACCAACCTGGAGGAACGTCAGGTTTCCTGAGAGTGCTCAGAAGAGGTTGTGGTGTCAAGTTTTTGTGGTTAAGGAACCGAGAGTCGAAAGAAATATCAGGTTGAGAGTGTAGGTATGTACTGGTGACCTTTTTGGTATCGGAACTGATCTACCTGGAAACAACTGTTTCATCACAGAGACGAAAAATTATATGACAGATCCAACCTGTACTGAAAAGAAGGTTCCTCATTCGCAGAAAATTAAAGTACCGACGTCAGTGGTGGACGTCACTAAAACCTCGGGGTTTTTTATTTCAGTCGGTGTCAAAGGGGTAGATAAACAGTACTTCACTACCCTGGTCTACGGTACTAGAAACAAAAGACTTACAACTCGAAATTCGGTTGAAAAAGTGAGAGGAGAAAGTGAAAATAGTTCTCCGAAAAATCAAGGAGAAGTGAAAGACGGTATTCCCACCACAGTAGACGTATAGACTCCAATAACTATAAAGAGGGTCGTTAGAACTAAAGTCCAACACGAAGTAGGTCGGGTCGCAAAGAGTACATGAGACGTATCTTCAATTTATTCGTCCCACTGTTATATGTCGGAACTGCATAAGGAAAGGGTTAAACCTTGGCCAGATAACAAAGTACAGGTCAAGATTGACAACGAAGGACTGGACGTATGTCCAAAGAGTTCTTCGTCCAGTTCACCAGACCATAAGGGTAGAGAAAGCCTTAAAAGGTACCAAATAACACTAGGTGTGTCAGTTTCCGAAACCGTGTCAGTTATTTCGTCTTTATCTACAAAAAGACCTTGAAAGAACGAAAAAACTACTAGGTCGCCTACAACCGTTAAACTAGAGACCAAGGAGATGGAAGAGATTTTGGTCGAACTGATAGACCTTCAAGTGCCAAGTGCATAGTGACTTCGGACCGAACCACAGAAATCTCGTAATGAAATGATCGTACACTCTACTCACGTTAACACACCATCAAACTCGTAAGAAACCGTAACGGAAAGAAACCCTAACCTTACTTTTGACTGAAAAAGGTCAGGATACCGGTGACGACTCAAAAGGTTTAAACGACCGTATAACTCACGTCGTGAAACTGTCGTAGTAGAAAGTCCTAAACTTTATCGAGTTGACCTTAAGATAATGGAGGTGATCGAAACAAGTATCACTACGAAGGATTCCGGGTGAACTGAAGTGTAAGGTCTTACAGACCGAGATCCACTCACTAGTATGGTAGTACTAATAGACCCAACACTTCTAGAAAAAACATGTCAAGAAGGTACATAAGAACGGTGGAGAAGGATTATAAAAGAAGACAGTCCAAGTATGGTAAAGACAGGAAATAGCTCGGGTAGAAACGTACTTTACAAGGGAACCACAGAGATTAAAAGAACTTCTCTAGAGGTCAGAAAGGGTAAGAAAACAAAAGGAGATAAAGAAACGTAACTAATGACTCCTTCCGAAAGAATAGAGAGGAACGATAAGAAACCTTGAGACGTAAGTTTACCCGTATAGAAAGGAAAAGAGGAAACGAAAAACGAAGAGAAGAAAAGTGTCTATAAACATTCCGGAGGTGTCTGTCGGTAAAACGAAAAAACGTAAAGAAAAAGAACCTCTACCAGAGTTAGGGACAGAGGACATGTTACAGTGCTTGGAGGTAGGTATCAAGTAGTCCGTGAGACAGATAGTCTAGATCAGGAAATTTAGATAAAGAGTGAAGGTGACATATCAGTATTCCCTAAACTAAATCCAGTATGGACTTACCAGATCACCAAAAGGGGTGAAAGAAGTTAAATTCATACTTAAACCGTTACTCAAGTACTAGACTCGGTGTCAGTCGAGGGCCAGAACAAAAACGACTGAGATATCTCAAAGAGGTAGAAACCGACGTTTCTTATATTAGTTAGACTAAAGCCACAACTGGTAGACCACTACAGGTACACATCTCAGAAGAAAACACAACAACCTTCTCCGACAAACGATACTGGTCACGTAAGAGAACCGTTTTGAGATAATCGGGAACGAGACGAAGTAAGACATGAGGTTCCGGTTTAAACGGACAATGAGGTCCATAAAGAACTGAAGGAAAAACGTAAGGTCAGGGGATATTCCCTTTTTTTTTTTTGTTGCAGAAAAAACCCACAATCAAGATTTTCCAGAACATCCAGAAGTATTTTATCAAGTTGAAGTCGAAGCAGTCGTATTGACCAGTCTCGTATCTGAACCTAATGTCACTATAACTTACCAAACGGAACCTTTGTTTGTCTCTAGTAAGACAGTAAAAACTCTGACGTAGGTTCATGACGTAAAGCCTGAGAAGACAACTGATAATACCGATGAGGTAAAGAAGATTTCCTAAGAACGGGTGTCATCATCTATATTATCAGTAGACTCAATTTAAGTGGGTAAGGTCAGGTAAAATCGAACGACTAAGGATCTTACAACTACAAGTCAGAACGGTAGAGGACAAACTCGTGAAGGTTAAACGGAACTAAGTACCTGAGTTGTAAGGTCCAAGGATAGGTTGTAACGAGAATGTCGTAGCCTGGAACAAAGATAGTGGTCAGTGTAGATGTTCACCCACAACAAAATCGAAACCGAAGTAGGGAGTAAGAAAGACCTCATTAAAGAGGTTACTAGAGGTCATCGTATAGTCGGTGGATGATTGGGTCCCTCAAGTAGAAAGTCACAGGAAAGAAAAACGGAAAAGTATGACAAGTACCGTAAGAGTTCCGTTCTTATGACTGCACCAACGGTAAAAGAAGAGGTCACCTGCTGTAAGACAGTCTGGAGAGGTGGTACTGGACAGACAGAACCCACCGAGGTGTACCGTACCGAATCAAAGCAACTCAATCTGTTCCTATACTGGTTCCACATGTATAAAAATGTTCTGGAGGCTCACTAATATTACGTGGGGTATCCGACTTTTACGTGGGTCACCCGAGTGTACAACATTCCTTTGGTAACTTGTACTTCACAGATTACTCGTTACGACCATGTAACGAGTTTTTATGTTTACCATATTGTAAAAAGATCATTCTTATCATAACAGATTCGAAATTGGTAGTAATACTGTTTCGGATCTTCCATCTGTCTTAAGTGGATAACGTTATACTTGCACTACATTTCATAATTATACATCCGTTCTCTGACTTAAGACCCTAGTTCAGTCGAAGGGATGACAGGTAACTGGAACCTGTGAATTAGAGGGACTCGGAGTTAAAGGAGTAGACGTTTATTCCTATTTTTACTAAGAGTCGATCCATAAAAAATTCGACACCTCTTGATTGTCGAATTGTATAAAGTCTTCATCGGGATTCAGACGGTAAAACGAAATTTACTCTTTAGGGAAAACAACACCAAATCAACATTACAACAATAACAAAAAGTTGTTACGTCCCCTAATCCACCCTCCGTAATAATCGTGAAACACCTTAGTGAGAGTTTAGTTTCGTTCAAATGAAAGACCGATGGTCATCGTGGGAGGGGGTCATTGACTCGGTTAGTGTACAGGTATTTCGGGGAGTAACCCGTCTCCTTGATGATACTTCAACTCTTGAGGACGGCTCCTCTTCTCACATCTTTACCGTTCCCTCTCGCTCAGACGAGAAGAAAACTCGAGAATTTATTGTCTGAAGATTTATTCTCAAGTAAACGTCTCCTGATCCGACGATTTTTATTTCACATCTTTGAAATAATATTCCAAATAATATCTCTAACAACATTTCAAAATTTTGAAAATAATATTACTGGTAGATTGATTTTAATACAGTAGTTTTCGGTACAGAAAGTAAAATATTTTCCTAGGTACAGACCAAAACAAAGGTTTAGTTGGTATGGGCGAGACATTCACGTCGGACAGAAGTCCTGGGAAGGGGTACCACAGGTATACATGTCCGTAACGATTCGGTTACTTTTCGACAAATATCAGAAGTTTTAGTAGTCTTGAGTATGAGGTACTTATTTTGAAGTTCTGATGTCTGTAGTGGGTACGTTGGGGACGCCACGAGTATATGAACATTTTCCATCTTTATTATTGGAACGTTTTAAAAGTGACACCTAGGTTCTAAGTTCAACCATAATAACAAAATATTGAAAAACGACTAAGAAGTTTAGACTGAGAAGGAATCAGTTTAAGTGTCAACAAAGATTGATCTTAACTGTCATCTGACATCTTACGTCATGACGGTCAATCTTCTAGACCCAAATTCAGGAATTTTACCGTTTAGGTTGTTCTCATTAGTATTGAACGAAACAGATTGAGCGATAAACACTTCTCGTTTATACTATTCTATAATTATCCAATGTACATAATTTTACAATTAAGGAATAATATATAATTCGTGATACGACTCACAAAGTATATTTTGTGGAAGAAGTTAGTAGGATTGTAGAGATCCATATTCATAATAAGAGTAAGGGTCCTGAATAGATCATCAAGTCACTAATTCTGAGGTCGGAAGGTCACTTCCCTCGTACTCAAACTAGGGACCACTTCCATGAGTTCACGAAGGGTCCTTCGTGATCACCACTTCTTGGTCGGACGGTCACGTCCTCTACATTCTCTACACCCAAACTAGGGACCCACCCTTCTAGGAGACCTCCTCCCGGACCGTTGGGTGAGGTCATAAGAACGGACCCCTTAGGGTACCTGTCTCCTTTGATCACCCGATCTCAGGTATCCCAACGTGTCTCAGTCTGTGTTGACTTCGTTGAATCGTACGTGTGTACTCCCATGATTCTAGGATGTATGGTGCACCACACCGGTTTTTTTAATTTTTCATTTATAAAATCTTTCAATAATAGTAAGAGTAAACCGTCTACTCCTTTATTGTCTCCGTATCTCTCCAAAAATTACTGACCAGGTTCTAGTGAGTCGAACCTTCACTGTTCGTCTTGAGTATGACTCTATATAGACTTTTTGGGTTTTGTGATTAAACTTTTCTATGTACGTGGGGTCACAAGTATCGTCGTAATAGATGTTAAACGGTTCCATGTCTTAGTCGGACAAAGATAGTTGTCCACTTACCTATTTCTTCTACACCCTATATACATATAGATATACATATGTCATCTTATGATAAGTCGGTATTTTTCTTACTTAAAAGTGATAAACGTCGTTGTACTTACCCAAACCTCCTGTAATAACCTCTTCCTTTACCGTTGGGTGAGGTCACATGAACGGACCTCTTAGGGTCCCTACCCCCTCGGACCACCCGACGGTAGATACCCCAGTGTGTCTCAGCCTGTACTGACTTCACTGAATCGTCGTCGTCGTAAGATTCACTTTATTCAGTCTGTCTCTTCCTGTTTATGACATAGTGAATATACACCTTAGAATTTTTATGTTGGTTGATTACTTATATTGTTTTTTTCATCTGAGTGTCTATATCTCTTTTTCGGTCACCAGTGGTCACCTTCCCGTAACCATCCTAAAAGTCTCCATGTTTGACAATACATATGTTATTCCATGTTCCTATATAATATGTTGTATCTCTTATATCGGTTATGAAAGATCATTGATATTTACCTCATATTGAAAATTTTTGACACTTAGTGATACAATACGTGGACATTGAATATATTATAACATGTCGTTGACGTGAAGTTGAAATTTTTCTTTCTTGAGTGTGGGTCCTGATAGACGGAAGAACCGGAGTCGAGGACTCGTGACACTATGGTAGACGGATTGACTGTACTTTACTTAACGTTTGAGATTTCACAATACTTCTAAAATTAGTAACTAAAATACAAAAATTAGACATTGACAAATGGGCTTCGTAGGTTTAGAGTGAATGGGTAGTACCACTGTAAAAAAAATGACTGACGAGTAAACACTCGTCGTGTTCCTAGAAAACTATAGATACTTATAAGAGTATCCTGTATTAGTATCGAAGACCGAGACAAAGTCTAATTATCAGTTCGGAATTTACAAGAGAAAAGACAGAAACCGTTCCACAGTCGGGTCCCGTAAGTCAGGTGCGGAGACTTGAACCGTCACTTGACCGCTACACTTGGTCGTTCGTGGCTGGACGCGTATCTAATGTTCATGTTATGTCTACGTTACCGTTGTCGGCACCGGGAGTTGTTGCACGTCAAGAACCAGGGGCACCTACCTCCCCATTGGTTCGAGGTCCGCCACGAAGGTGGTCGTCAGACCATTCCTCGGTGATCGGGGGAAGGAGAAGTGGTTTCCCGAGGAAGACCGTTTCCGAATTGTCTGTAAAATTGTAAACACAAAGGATATCCTTCTCTAGTGTCATCCGGACCCACAGTCCCAAGTCCCGTCTTTTGTCTTTGACGATATCGATAAAGTTCGTCTTTTACTAAATTGTGTCCCTAAAGCAAGTACGTGTTTTTCTTGTTCCAAATCCGACCTAGAGGTTCTTATAAAGGGTCTTGTGACGTCTTGACTGGGTGGTCCCCTCAACGATGGAGACGACGTTGGTCCTTCCTCTCTTTAATCTTCCGACAGTCACCTCGGTGACTTAAGCTCTTAGGTGGTGGGAGTACTCTTAGGTTCCTATTCTTTCGAGGATGACCGTGACGGATTTGACGAAGAGTTGTTGACGTTTTGGTTCTGACCTAACCTCGTGATAAATTCTTCTAAGGGATGTAGTAGAGTCCGACGACTGATCGTCTTTTGTCGGGGTTTTCGGAGACGGGGTGAAGAAAGGAGGTTTAGAATTAATCACGTACACTAACCACCTGGAATCAGACGTAGATCCTGGGATTAATGTTCCCTCAGACTCAAAGTAAAACGTCAGAGACATAATAATTTTCCATGTGATCTCTTCCATACCCTTGTCTTTGTCTTATCTGTGGCTCATAGTTATTAACTATATTTATCTCGGATGAGAGGATTCCTTTTTATGATGTCACTCAGGTACACTAACAATCTTCGTTTTTCATCTTGTAAATTTTTTTTCTTACAGTTGGTATATTGTCGAAGTTAAATCTAATGGACTTAATTAACTAGTTGATTGTGAAGGGAAGATAAAAAAGTCATCTACACAATTTAAAAATTGACGTGACGGGAGATTTACAAATTGAGAGACTGCCACAACACTGTCATTTCTTTCTCTTTCGTCTCCTAAATACCTATCTACCTACCTATTTACTTTCCTACCTACCTACCTACCTTCCCACTTATCTACTTTCCTCCCTCCCCTTCTCCTCCCTACTACCTACCTATCTATTTATTACGACTTTAACATCGATTTTAAAAATTCCAGTAAAAATAATTAATTGTGAAACCTTTTTATACCGTGGGTAATTTGTTTTTGGGAATGTATACATCTTCAGAAAATGGATAAAATAAAAATCCTTACGACTGGTTGTTTCTTATAACACCTTCTAAGGACTATAAAGAGTTTTCAGTCTTTTACCTCCATTACGTTAGTGTCCGAATAAAATAAATTATATATTTCGACTTTATTGACAGTCTATAATTTTTGGACAATTAGTTTTATGGGAATTGTGATTTTCATTAGTTTCATAAAACCAATTAAAACAATACATAATAATAAAAATGGTTATTGTCTTTTATCAAAAAGTTACTTAGGAGACAATGGAGAAAAGGAAACTTGTGGGGTGTAGTTTGTCTGGTATGTACTTCGTCTCTGGAAGATTACTTTGTACAAAAGCAAGACATAGTCTAGAGTGTGAGACTATTAAATCTATAAAAAGTGAAAGGAACATATAATTAGTATTCGACCTTTATGTAACGGAAGGTTCATAGTGCGAAGGTTTAAAACTTCATGGTAAACCGACTTAATGTAAAAATAACGACATAAATTTTTCAGTACTTATTATAAAGTACTGTTTATAATAAGTAGTGACAAAACAGGGACTTTATATGTATATGATACAAGATCCTTCTAACTAAAACGTGAAATTGGAACTTATGTTAAAGGTTTTAATATAGGTCTTACAACACAACTGACAATAGAAAATTTGACAATAGTTATTATGAGAAAAACATCCCCATCCAAGAAATAACCGTTCTAAAGTCAATAGACTTCCGGGTTCGTTTGGAAGGGGTAACCAACACGTCAAATGTTCACTTCCTTCGTGAGAAAGACCGACACTGTAACTTGAACAACCTCGTCCCATGTCTAAAAGTGAGTAGTTCTTTTCCAAACGACGTCCATTCACCCATAGAACACACGAATAAACGTTTGTTGTTATAACGGAATCGATAAGAAGGAATTCTTCTTTATACAATACTAAAAGACTAGTAGAAGGAGGAGAAGAAGAGGTGAGGGTTGGGGGTACAGGGTAACGTTAGTCTTTCGTTTGATTAACAACTTACTTCATTTTTATCCTGTTATTTAACCCCATTAGTCTTTAATCCTACCGGGACGGATGAATAGTACCGAGACCTATCGAGAATATACAATGACTGAACAGTAAGGGTAATATATACATACGTGTGACTCCAATTACGATATTTAAGGTGAAACAATATAACTCTTTGTTCTATTTACGGCAAAAACAATGTGACTGTTCGTTCTATTTACGACAAAACAGAGAATGGACTTTGACGAAAAAGACGTCGTCTAGAAGTATCTAAAATCTGAGTCCGAATCGACTCTAGATTCTCATAGGTAGAAAGTAAAGTTATTGTTGAAATTTTTCAGATTCGGTTTCTAGTCTTGGTCAATGGAACTCGACTTTACACCAGTACTCTGGGGAAACCCCCGTGTGCACTCTCAAATAACCATCCCTAAGGGGTTATAATTCCACTAAACAAACGGTTCCTAAACGACCCTATGTAGGTCCCAAAATACCAACGTCATAACTATATTAATAATTAATCGGGGGAAAGTGAGAGTTTTTACCGGGTGTAACTTTTCATTAATATACTAATGAGGATGATATTCTTCAACCTAAGAGTGTAGGTCCTTGTTGAGAAGGTTGGATAAGACCCGTTTTGGGTTTGGGGACGTTTCGCAAGTATATACCTTTACACTTCCGTTGGACAACCAGATCTTTTGACTTTTGAAATCTTGTGAAATACACAAAATACGATCATAACATGGGGAACTCATACATTATAAATCGAAGATCTTCATTCCGTCCTTCTTATTTTACAATGGGTGTATTATTGGCGCAATACCTTGATCGTCTATTGGACATACAACAAAATAAAACGTCCTTTTATGAACCGTCTATTGATTATTTTAGAATACGTTCCTAAACCTCTAAGTATATTACCTCTTGACAACATACTCTTTGTCTAAAATTAAAACCAAACTACTTTTGTTTGGTTTTTAGACGTGAACCCTATATAGACGACCTTTACAGTTACTGAAAGTCGTTACTAAAGGGACTGGGCTATGGTACTACTGGTCAGGATGTCATAAATGAAGATCCACATTATAACAATTACCAAAATTTTACATTAATAACATAAACATTTAACATGAGTAAGGTCATTCCGCCAATCTATGAACTCAAAATCGTAAAATGGTAAGGACTTTACCTACATTAAATTTGACACCATACATTTAAATTATCATCATGACAACTTACCGTGTTACGAATGTCTCCATCTAACGTAAAACAGTTATATATTTTAAATTTATATTATAACAATCGACAGTATTTCCCCCACGGTGCGTGTTTCTTTTAATTCGTCTTGGTCTTTTTTTTTGAAGGAAAAGAAGTCAGGAATCATACAAAATGAGATCACGATTTATTTTTAAGATAGAAATATACAAATCACCTAATTTAAGTCTTTGATAAAGTCTTTTTTATTAGATTTCAATGTCGTATAAGTTTCTTTTCGTAATTAACGGTGAAAAATTTTTCGAAAAAAAAGTTTGACGTTTAAAGTATTTTTACGTTTGACACATTTGTCCCGGAGAATAAAAATATTGAACACATTTTTCCCTTTCGTTAAGTATAAATTTCAAATTCATATACTTTAATATTTGTTCTCATTTCTTCTGCAACTGTAGAATTAATGAGGGGAGGGAAGGTGTCTAATCGTCTATACCCCTGATGACTTATTAGTCTGATTGTGGTTTTAACACCAAAATTTTAAAGTTCTTAAAGGTACCAATTTGACCAATTGTTGAAAACGTGTTATAGAGATCTGTCTCTGGGAGGGTAGGATCGTACCTCTTAACATGGTTCGTAGAAGGAGTAATAGGCGTCCTTAGTTTTGTAACTGAGATTTTTTGGGTCTTTTCTTTCTAAAGTCAGGGGATAACTTTAGGTCTTCATCTTAAAATCAGTAGTAAATATAGTATACCCTTCCTTTTTTATTCGAAATATTTACTTTAAGATTGGTGTAATAACACGTTATTTAAAGGAAAACCTATTCTAAGTAATATACATTGATATTTAGAAGCGACAAGAATCCCTTAGTTTTTCTCTCAATAGTTTTTACATACAATACTAAAGTAACAACGTTCCATATTATTTTTGACATTAATAAGTCAGACCGGAGTTATATCCGTAAGTCCTACCTCTTCAAGAAGAAGTCCTCAGGGTCGATATTTTGGAAGGAGGTAATGTTAGACTTTTGTACTTAGAAGGAAATTCAGTATTTTGGATAAAATTTGTATTTGAGTAAGGACAAGATCCAATATGATAATTTATTTATATTAATAATTCAACAATTTAAATAGTAATCAACGATTTAAAATGAATGTAGTAAGTATAAACTGTTTCTTGAAATCGGGGAATTTTAAAATCTTAGTTTAATTTAAAACATTCGAATGAAAATTTTACTTAACACTGACCGTTAACAAATATCACCTTAAAAAATTTAATTATAAACATGAGGAGTTAGTCACGAACGATGGTTCTCTGACAAGTTTTACTAGACAAAATGGATTCTTCTTAAGAACGACAAGTTTAAGAGCTAACCGAGGGGTTCGTCAGACTGCAACTTCAAAAACTTGTTCATTGATTATATCAGTGAAATTTCTATAAGTTAAAATAAAACTTTATTTTTATCTTTTACTTTTGAAAATTTAGAGTATTGTGTACCCCTTTAAAGTTTGTGACCTTGGTTACCTCTCATTCATCGTCTTTTAACTCATAATAGGTCGTATACTTATATTTTTACACAAAAATTCTATAATTAGGGACTCTTTTGTATAATTTATAATTGTATTTCGTATAATTTTTATACATTTATAATAAACAAGAGTACAGAACGAGTAATATAAAATAAAATATGGTAAGATCTCCCTTAATCATTAATTTGTGTTCCAAAAGGAAAGTATCTTATGAAAACAAATATAATATTTTACATTAAATTTTGTCTAATGTAATTAGAGATTGTAATAAGTTTACAGAGATCTATGGTTTAAACTTTGATACTTCTATACTAAGGTATTGACCAGAAATACTTTCTCTTATTTTTAGTTACTAAAGTTTTAATAATTAATTAAAACTTTATAATAATAATAATAACTTATTGTTCTTGGAGTCATCTCTTATATAGGGAAGAAGAAAACCTTTTATCCAGTTTATTGTTGTGTTATTTAAGTATAGTCCCTAAATCTAAAACCATCCAAAAAAAATTTGAACATCAAATATTAGAGGACAATAAGAACATAGGTATCATGATATGTTATTCTTTATCACAATCCTTTTTACTAGGATCTGTCGCTTTAATATTTTCTTTGTAATCCAGTCTAAGTAATAGTTAAGGATTTTGTTTTACACGATGATGTACAAGTCTAAAAATTATGGTTCGTAATTTTCTTTTTCTAAAGAGTAATCGGTCCTGTGGTAAAGGACTCACAATATTAATCTATCTTTTATACTTACGAAATAAAACGTTGTACCTTTTACACAAAAAATTTATTTAAAGTATAAAAAGTGTAATAAAAATTTTTATTTAAAGACAATTCGTAATCAGACTTAAAATAGTATTAACCTTGTATATCAAGGTTTGTTAAATTAAAATTTAACGAAAATTTCGAGATAAGAAGAGATGTGAATGTCAGTTTTACTTTTAAGTGACATATTATAAACCTTTACGTAAAGTGGACATTTCTTTCTTACAGATGTAAAGTTTACCAAAGTTCACTTATGTCTCCTTGGTAGGGGAGGTCTTTCAGTCTAATGTTAACAAAGTGAAAACAAAAATACTTAAAAATGAGTCAGAGTTAGACGGTTCACAAACTCCGGTGTTAATGAGTATAAGGGTAAAGGTTTGTAAGGAAAGTTTCTTCCGAAAGTTATAGTCGAGATGGTGATTGAGACGATATACTGGAATCTTTTAGTATCGGGAAAAATTAAAAAGTCGAAATCTTACTCCGTAACCCTAACGGTCACCAAAGGTTCGAAAAGAATTGTCAGTGAAAAAAGATGATTTTAACGTGTACTTAAGGATAATCGTTTTATTGATTTTCGTTACTTCCTCAAGAAGGTTCGTCAAATTTAGACCGAGAGGTCTCGTGGCAAGTTTATGGTATTATTGTGTTGACACTAGATATTTAGAGGGTAGAGTCTGCAAGGTACCAAGATGAACTAATTCTCTCTAGGTGGACACCCCCGAAATGTTAGATGAACTATCTGATATTTTTAAATATAAGAGAACTCACGGTATATGGTAAGTGATACCTACAATCGAGTGAATTAGAAACATAGTTGGGGATTTACCATGTATGAGAAAAATTAGTCATAAAATGTTTACCACTGTAACTCAGAATCTAATTATGTTAATAATAATTAAAAAATTTTTCACTGTATCGTCGACTTTCATTGGGTCAATAGAACTGTTGTCACCCTCGTTGACTGGACAAAATGAATAAGAAAGATCCTTTACTTGAGAAGACAAAATAAAATGGTATGTATAAGGTAAACTTATGGGTCCATTTCCCACGATACTTTTTGATTATGGTTTTATTCCTATTAAGGGTTTCGTTTTAACATCCGTTTTAATACAAAGAGTTTCGTACCATACACTTGGTGAACAAATAGTAAATAAATTGTTCCCGTTAACAAAACCGAATTCATAGTGATATTGGGGTCTCGGATCTTCTATCACCCGTAGTCATTTAAATATGACTTATTTATTTAGACATCCCCACCTCAAATTCTTATACACGAAACTGTTCGTGGGTTTTAGACTCTTAGTGACGGGATCATCTAGAAAGTTTATGAAGAATCAAGACTTTAACGTAGTTTAAAATCTGCAAGTTAATAATGAACTTATGGTAAAAAGATCTCTCGTACAACCAACAAAAAAAAAAAGAAAAGGTAGGTCAGGTAAATCGAAGGAGGTTAGAACTTTCTTTTTTTTTACCATCTCTCTAAACAAATCCTTTTGTGGGGGAAAAAAAAATCTCAAAAAAATACGACAGAGTTTCACAGGATTGTACGCAAGAGAGTAAAAGTAAAAAGACAGGAAATCAGATACAACAGTTTCTAATTTTCTTCTTTATCCCTCCCACGTTCGACAGTACTTTAGGTCTATTTTAAAGAAGGAAGGACAGTCCCTGTGTATGTAGATTGAACACTCAATTGTGATAAATAAGACATCCGGAAACTTGTTACACAATAGTCGTAGTCAAGTCAAGTCAAGTCACCGAGTCAGCACAGGCTGAGAAACACTGGGGTACTTAACGTCGTGTGGTCCGGAGGGACAGGTAGTGGTTGAGGGTCTCAAGTGGGTTTGAGTCCACGTAACTCAGCCACTACGGTAGGTCGGTAGAGTAGGAGACAGTAGGGAAAGAGGAGGACGAGGGTCAGGGAGGGTCGTAGTCCTATAAAAGGTTACTCAGTCGAGAAACGTACTCCACCGGTTTCACAACCTCAAAGTCGGAGTCGTAGTCAGGAAGGTTACTTGTGGTAGTCGTACCTGATCACATTAAGGTTCTCTTGACGTGGTTAGTAAAAACCCAAACGTAAAAAAAGGAGTTTTAATAGTGTCAGACAGTTAATTTCAACTTACTATGCCATTTTACATCATTCCTCTACTCAAATACCAAACAACCCAAAAAAAAGAAAGAAAGAAAAAAGGTTTTCTAACTTCGTAAACTCGTTTCAGAGTAAGTTAGATTTACATAAGAAAAATGATGTATCAAAAGACTAGTCCTAAAAAAAAATTACCTTCGTATTAAAAAATACTATAGTTTTGACCCTAATGGAGGTTTATGACGAAATTTTCAATTACATTTCAGTTGTACTGTGAAGGAATTTTACTCAGTCTAATTTAACAACTACACTTACTTTTTTAGTCAGAAACAATGTGACTATTTCTCTGACAAGACCACTTGATGGGGTGGAGGAAATTACACAAACGAAGAGAGAACTCCGAAAGAAAACAAAAGGGTGAGAAAAAGAAAAAAAAAAAAGGAAACCGTTTGTCATCAATTTACGGTAAACGAGTAACTACTTAGTTCGTACTGATGGTAATATAATGAAAAACAGGTAACTTACGTACCTCCTTTTGACTCTATCCTTACATTAAAAATTCAGGGGCTGATATTTTTGTTTGTTGTTTTTGGGTGATCGTGAAGATAAAGAAACTATAAGACAGTAGACGATATCCGCTCTTGACGTAAAATTTATACATTAACTTATGATTTGTAGGAAAAACTTTCTTACAGTTTAAAATCCCAGATAACTGATTGCAACCAGTCTGGAGAATGTCAACGAGTACAAATTATAGACTAAAAATAGGTTTTACTCATAAGGATCCTCCCTTACAGTGGAGGGAGAAACAACTGTAAGTGGTGTCCATATTGTTGAATAAGAGATTTGAGTTGAAGATTTCAATAAAAAGGAAACTAAATGTCATAAAGATTAATAGAGGATAGAGATTCCATCGTGTAACGGGTAAGATTCATGTAGAAATTGGAATATTGTTTTCTACAAAGTCTCTTTTCGTTTGAAATACACAGGGAAGTGACCATTTTTATTATTATTATTATTCCTTTCCCATTAAAATGAAGTAAGTAGTATAAGACCATAAAGGTTTTAGTACAAGTTGTGACGAAGAAGACGGTTCACAAGTAACACCAGACTCTTATTTACTAAGATCTGTTGTCTGGAGTGAGAAACCTGTAACAATTAATTACAATCACGAAATTACTTCGAATTCTTTCAAAACTTAGTTCTTTTGTGTAGAACTTCTTTGAAATCTTTTCAAAACAAAATGTATAGAAAGTCGTTGAAGTTTATTATATTGGTCCTTACGAAACTTTTTCTACGAAATTGGGATTCCTTTTAAATACGGTGAAATTTACTTAGATGAAATTTCAAGTAATCATATAGAATCACTTAAAATAGTGGATTATATAAGTTTTGTCATTTTAACAAAGTGGTAAATTAAAAAAATTCATAATAAAAATTCTAGACGTGGATACCCATAGTGTAGTACGACGTTAGACAACTTCTACCAGGTCTAAGAAATGACTCACATTAATTATGAGCACTTGTTAGGAACCATTATGAAATAGATTTGCGAAATTCTTTAATTTAGTACTACTTAATTACGAGTGTCCTAAAAATGTATTAGAACAATCTTTAATATACTTTTTGTAAAGTCAATTTGGGTTCTTTTTACACGATAAATCATATCTAAAACGTTCTGAGGATGTAAGACAATGTTCGTCTCGTAATGTATCATGAAAAACGAAACGAAATAAAACGTTTAGACAACAAAAGTATTTGTTTCAAAGAAATTTTTAAGGACCCATTTGACAGACACTAGTCTCTCTTTTCGCATTTCGACTTAGTGAAATGTAAAGAGATTTATGTCAAGTTAAAAATTAAGTTTCACACACTTAGTCGTAATACCTAATATTTTGTAAATAGTAAAAATTTGTAAGGTAACTTACGCATATAGTACGTTTACAATTAAGGTAGAATAAACAAGTCAACAAATAATGGAGCGACTGGAAAAGAAAACCTTTTTGTTTAAAATCATCAAAAGTATGTAGAGGTGAAATTTTATAAAATTTATTATGTTTTTTACTGGTCGTGACCCTAGTGGCAGGGTTCCAGGTTACAGTCCAAAAAAGAACAGGAATACTCTACTATCTTACTATTAAAAATATCGACACTAAAACGTCCAGTCATAAAGTCAAAATGAAAGAATTATATACGTACTCTCTCTGACTGGAGACAAAGTAAAGGGAGAAACACAGACAGAGAGAGAGTCAGATTCCCTCAACCTTGTAACGACGACTTATTAAAAAGAACTTTTTCGGTTCACAACCATACTATGTATTGAGAGTAGATATGCGTCCCGAATTGATGTCCAGTTCGTCAGTAAACTTCTCGACCTAAAAATTTGACAAATTTCTCATGACCTAAAGTTATATGTCTCCTAAAAAAGAAGTGAAACCTATCCTCTTCTAGATTTTACCAGTTTAAAATTAAAAACACGGCCGATTCACCGTTATATTCCGTAAAAAACATGAAAATTGTCATTCTCTTTGATCCTTTTCTTAGAGTCTCTTTAAATCGACATAAAGATTTTCATTATTTTAAGTCAGTCGACAGAAAGAATTCCTTTTACGATAATCACATATGAAACTCAACCACCATCGTAAATAAATTTCTAGAGGTGTTATAGACATCGTTTTCATTCGTTACAGACAAACTGGAACCTACCTCATGTATAAAAGTGTTTTATGGAACTCGTATTTTATAAATATTTTTCTTATCACCCGATTTTCTGAGTTTATATGAAACTTTTAGTTAATTTTACTACTGACCGAGAAAAAGGATGTACACATTAAGTTGTCTCCTATGAAATAAGAGTATCGGCATTGACGAAACAGACACTACTTTAGAGATAACGCAGACACGACACGAGTTCTTTTTTGGTCGTTTTCTTAGTACCCAAACAAGGAAGTGTCTTGACGGGTTTCGAGAGACTACTCGTTACCACTATACTTACACATTATGACTGAAGAACTTCTATTAGTACTCTTGTAAAATTATAATGAACGGAATATGTAATCTTTTTTTACACCCATATTAAAAAACATTTATTACTAAAAATGTTTACAAAAAAAAGAAGTATTAAAAGGGTTAGTGGGTAAAGTGTTTTAAGACTTATACGTTAATAAATAGTACCGTGTAATGACGTTGATCCCAAGGGTAAAGTCCTGTTTCAAATTAATATACACTCTTGTTTTAGTTTATAGAGTCATTTAACAATAAAGTTACATTAAAAAAGACCTTTTATTTACTTTTTGTTTTTATTTAACTCAACATTTAGAGAAAATAATGGTCGGAGAATTTTAAAATGGTGTAAAGACCTTTTCAATAACGTATAAATCCCACCCGTACCACCCGTCTTCGCCCCCGTGTCACGTTCCCGAAATCTCAACCTGTTTAGGATCGAGATATTGATGTCAGAACTCATACAATGAGTTACTAAGAAGTAAAGGAATTTATTCAATTACTGGGGAATAGGACCCTAGTAACCTGTCTAATTTACTCTATTATAAATGGTCAGTGAATTGTTAAGGATAATGTTTCTAGCTTCCGTTTACCTCTTAACCCACCGTCTCCTACTCTGCCAGTCTATCGTAGTGGTTGAGTTACCTGTACTTAAACTCGTTTGAGATCCTCTATCACTTCCTGTCCCTTCGGACCGGACGACGTCAGTTGTTCCAGTGTCTCTCGACTGACTTGTTGGTGTTGTTGTCAATGTATCACTTATCGGTGTTAGGAGAGGACCAGAATAAAAAGACACTTATCGCTACTCTACCCGGTCTTTTACAATAACGAGAAAGAGGTTATGATAGGATTGGCAATGGACGAGATAGGAATAGGTCTACATAACACTAACTGTCCGTTAAGATCGACGTGACCCGTGAGTAGTTTCCTGGACGTGGTCCGATCCACGAATCTCCGTGGTAGAATAAAGATAGACGTTACCAACGGGTGAAACATTCCCAGGGAAGTTCCAGACCACTAAAGGGGAACACTACTCCCTCCCCAAGACGTCAATATTCCCCCTATCAATAATTCCCCTTCCCAGGTCACCAACACAGTCCATTCAGGAGTTGGGGTTTGTCAGAGGCAAAGTTTAGAAAAATTTGAAATTCCCGACCCCTCCCACTACAATTCCTTTCACATTTATTTCATATTTTCAAATATTACGTACTTTCTATTCGGACACTCAAGGTTCCCCAGAACCCATATAATAATAGAGTCTTAGAGTTAAGAGATTTAGACATTTCCTTATTGTTGGGAAAGAACTTTCTCAACAACCCTGCTGACCCATTTTGATTTCGACAAACGGTCATGGACCGTTTACATTAGTAAGGATAATAGTTAGTGTGCCACCTTGACGCCCCAGTCCCCAGCCCCCTCCCCTACCCCCACGAAATGAAAGACACGGAGCGTAAAGGACAGGATCCTTGGCCGCCGTAAAGGGTAGGGACAGGAGCTGTAGACGTTTTCCTTCGACTACTCTCGAGAGTCCCGATGGAGAACTCAGGGGCTACAGGGGGAGCGATATCTTACTGGGCCGAGGAGACGTCGAGAGCCGGTGGGGGTGTCGTGTCGGCCCGGGTCCCGTCGGGCGAGTCCGTCACTGCTCCTCGAGGAAATGCAGGAATCTCCTGGTGCGTTGATGATACGGACGGACCCCGCCCGGTTCCTGAGACAAACTCTTCCAGTGGAACCTCTGTTCAGCGCCTCAGGTCACCCTCACGCCCTCACGCGCCCGTCTCTCCTTCGGACCCTCCGCCCTTGGAACGGTCCGCGGGACGACACCTCCTCGGACGCTAGACCCTCCGGAGGGCCCCGACTCGGCGCGGACGTTGAGGTCGAGGTCTGGACGGAATCCATTCACGCGGGAGAGGCGTCTCGCGGACCCGTCATCGTCTCTCTGGTTCCGTTTTTCGTTCAAGCTTCCAGGCCCCCTGATTCCTCCCTCTCGGGTCACAACTCCGGACGGACGGAACAGGTGCTGGAGAGAGAGGGTACGGAATAAGGAGGAGGGAGGTTCTTTAATCTTTTTTCACTGGGGTTAAAAGTCTTGACCTTCGCACGGACCGGAAACCAAGGGACGGGCGGACACACAGACCCGAAATCTCACTACGGGTCACGTCTCGATCAAGACTCGTCAGATGGACTCCAGATGAACCTCTGTGATCGTCGGAGACGGAGAGTCCTGGAGATCCAGACCTAAGATCGGACGGGGCGTCGAAACCTTTTTCCACTTGTCTGAGTCCATACACACACAGAGAAATTCTTACTTTGGACTTACTGGAAGAATAATTTATCCGAGTCATACAGAACAGGTGTGTATGTGTGCGAGTCTGTGAGAGTACATGTGTCTGTGTGAGGATGTGTGTTTGCGTGTGTGTACGTCACGTTTCTGTACAGTGTGTGTTTCCACGTGTGTGTCTGTGTCGTTGTGTGCGAGTCCATGTCTATTAGTATGCGTGTCCACGTGTGTGTTTCTCTACGAGTGTGACCGAGTGTAGTACCCCTGCGTGAGTACAAGTATTTGTGTTCGTGTACGGGTGTCTCTGTGTGCGAGTGTGTCTCTACGAGTGTGGACACATGCGTCAGAGTGCCCACGTGTTAGTGTGTGTAGGGTGTGACGGAGAGAAGGATTACGTGTCTTGGAGGCGACAAAGACACATGGGAAGTCATGGGAAACGGAGACAGATGGGACTACAACTAATGTGACCCCAAGATCTAACACAAGAACAGTCGAAATGGGTGAAGTTGACGGTGGAAAAACTTCCATCCCTAACAAAGACAGGATTAAATTACGGATCGTGTCAGATACTCAGACACATACATCTGTTATCCCGTCACCTTAAGATCAAGTTCAAGACCTTTCAGGTAAGGATGAAGGTCGAAAAAGTGTTCGCAATCACTTTTCTCCAGCCAAAAGGTTATTTAATGAAACACTTTTCAAGACAAACGAGAAATGTCTCATTTAGTGACGACGAACCGACACCCCTTTTGGGAAACCTCTTCGTCAAGTAGAATTAAAAAGTTGTTGTTTATAATTAATCGTTCAAAGTAACTCTAATTTAAACTTCCCTCCGTTATTTTTTACAACAAAAGACCACACTAGCATAGAAAGAACATGTATACCGAGAGAAAAGAGTCATTGAAATTGCATAAAACGTCAATTCATAAAAACGACGTCGTATTATAGTAACCTTTTCTGAAACTACGACCCTCCCTAACCCCCGTCCTCCTCTTCCCCTGTTGTCTCCTACTCTACCGACCTACCGTAGTGACTGAGCTACCTGCACTCAGACTCACTTGAGGCCCTCTACCACTACCTGTCCCTCCGGACCGTACGACGCTAAGTACCCCAGCGTTTCTCAACCTGTACTGACTCGCTGACTTGACTTGACTTGACTTGATAGAAGAATACACTTAATTTATACGATAACATATTCATTTTCAATAGTCAATAATAAAAAGGTCAATATGACTGGTCTTGTTGTTATATATGATTTATAGTGAGAATTCCTATAGGGTGAAGGGATAAGTTTTTACCAAAATTTTTTTTCGTAGACACATGAAATAAATCTTATTCAGAGCACAATATGATTTCATAAAAGTCTAGAAAACAAGTTATAAAATGTTTTCAAAAGGAGGTATCTAATACTACTACAGTCTGTAGTGATTTCTGTCTTGGCGAGTAAACGACTTCTTCTCCCCGTCACACAGAAGAGATTCATCAGTACTCAAGGCCGCCTTCCTTGGAGTACCTGCATGGTTTCTCACTCATTGACTCATAGGTAATTGTTTGAGTTAATAACTTATTTTTCCGAGTACTATAAATAGTCCTCCTTTTTTTTCACTCTTTTTCCCTCTCTTTGTACCTTCATGTACCAAATACAGTAGAAATCCCCGGTATAAAAAATTTTCTTATCATTGATCTATATAGTACCGTCAGTAAAACTTTACGTATCGTTATAACTTAGTGACATAATACGTAGTTCTTTTTCTTCTTTCTCTTCTTCTCGTTCTTTTAAATTCACTATTCAACTGTGTCGTCGTAAAAATATTGAAGTCTCTGATAGGGTTTTTCAGTAGATGACTTTTCTTACAGTATACGGCAAATCTGTCCGATGAAGAAGGTAACAGAGGACTTAAGATGAGAAGTTATAATATATTCATGTAGTAAAAACGTAAAAATATTAGAGAGAGATATATATATGTTACGTAAATCGTAATAAAATTTGTTTAAAACATTACATAATAGTATCAGAAACGGGTATAGGAAAATTTGTCAACGTATTATAAAAATAGTCGGATATTAAGACCCAATCGATTGGTAAAAGGTTAATAACTTGTAAACAAACAAAGGTGAAAAATTTAAACAATGATACATTCTTCAAAGACGAACAAAAGAAGGGTTTTCACATTAATCACCCAGTTTCCTATCATTTATGTAAAAAAACGAATGTTTAACGTAAACGAGAGGATTTTTTCTACTTAATTAAAAATTATGAAAGTACCTTAAAAAAAACCCCTTCTTTTGGTTTGTTTAATAGATTACGTTTCCAGTTTATTAAATACATTATCTGAAAAGAAGAATTCTCAAAGGTTCCCTAACTTTCTACATCGTATAAGTAAAGGTACTAACACTTCGTCCTCGACCACACAGACCACCTTGTTTCGGTCTTCTTGACCTTCTCTGAAGGTAAGTTTAAGACTTTGGTTTAACAAGACGAGAGTCTTACATGATTACGTGAATGAGTTTTAAGGTGAAAAATTGAGACCTAAAACACTTAATGTTCATAATATGTTAAAGAGAGAGAATGTCTATCCTTTATATTTCCTTATCGTTGGAGTCACATGTAATCTTCATTTCTACCCACTTATCAATTGGAGATATCCTAGAAGACTAGGATTCAATTAAACCAACGATAAAGATTGTAAACACATTCTCAAAATTTTTAATAAAATTTTATGAACTATCTAATTTAAGTCAAAAAATCTTCTTTTATAATATTATTATTAGACTGTATATGGGACCACGACACTAAATTTTATGTGATAGAATAGGTTTTTGATTTGATAGTAGGGATGAACGTATTAAAAGTAAGTGAAGAAGAAGTCTCGTTTAATCTTTCAGTACATCTTAGTCTTGTACCGGGTTAAACCTCTTAATTTCTAGTACCATTTCTTAGACTGTCGTTACGTCCTCTACGTCCAAGTTCGGGTCCCACCCCTTCTAGGGGACCTCTTCCCTTACCGATGGAGGAGGTCATAAGAACAGACCTCTTAGGGTACCTGTCTCCTCGGACCGTCCGATGTCAGGTACCCCAGTGTTTCTCAACCTGTGCTGATTCGTCGATTATGAAAGTGAAAAGTGAAAATAATAAAATAACTATTTCATATTTATATTTAATTTTCCAATGTTCTTGTACTCTTCTCAAAATCGTTGTGTCATCCTTTTTTAAAAATGATTGTTTTAGTAAAGTCACTAACAATAAACCTATATAAAGTTTCAATCTTTAACCCTGAGAGTTTGTTTAATAAGTCTAACCTAGGAGATTACCTCGAAAAATAAAGAATTTATCGTTTACTTGTCGAAGGTTCGTGAGGACGTTACGTCTCCGGTAAGTCCTCCGACGGAGGGTTGGAATTGAGGGCGAATAAAAGGTACTAGAAGTAGGAACATCCCCTGGTCTACATCCCCACTAAGAGGAAGTACTTTATCCAGAAGTTGATTGTCTTTTTAAGACTTACGAGTCACTGATAGTTTACGTTATAACAAAACTTCAACAAAAACCTTTTCGTCTACAGAAAGGAAACTTTCAATATCGTTTTGTCAAAAAACTTATCTAATTAAAGTTATCATATTTCGTACGTCGACATACGACTCTTCATATATCTTCTTCATACGACGACGACGATTCATGATTCATACGTATATTCATGGTGATTCATAATTCATACGTACTACGAGAAAGATACTTTCTCTACGATAATAGTAGAAGGAGAATGTTTACTTCTTTATTTACCAATCTCTCACACTCCAAGGTTTCGATATCTTAATTGTTCACCATTTTTACCCGAAAACAAATATCAGTTTTTAAGAGTAAGAGAGTTTTAACCGATAGATACACATTGAACGTAATTACTTTGAGAAGATGAGTAAGTGGTCTTGGAAGATAAAGGGTAGGTACCCATTCTCATCCATAAATGTTACTGTAGAAAGAAAAACCTTCGTTCGAAACCGTCGGAAGTTTCTCATGAACTTGTCTACATGACGAGAACACAGGTATTTTACCTTCGTCTCCGGACTCCAATTCAATGAAAGGGTCCTAGTACACTGAACTATAGGGTCGAATAGAGACTCCGGTTATCAAGTTGACATCCAGTCCGGATTCCGACTTCCGACTTCTCATACAAAAATCGGAGTTTAGTTTTAATGTAATACAGTACTTGGTCTCAAAAATATCTAGGGTGTAGGAACACGAACTTGGGTGACCACCGTAGATTGTGTGATCAACAGTGAGATATAAGCACGTAAATAAGTAAATAAGTTCCAAATATTTCGAAGTTGAGTCACGGTTTACAATCCATATATTTCCACTGATTAACATCCCAATAAGAAGAGACCTCTTCGAGTAAAAAGTGAATTTGACTTTCAGTGGAGCATCAGTAAAAAAACGTTTTTTACCTTTTCTAAAGTAAGTAAAGAAATAAAGTTTATCTACAAAAAACTCGTTACTCATCAATCACTTAGTGTGTATTTATTAGACCACCCTTTCCGTTACTTGTTTGGTAAAATCTACACTACTTAAATAAGACACTAAGGTTGGATATGATGAACTCAACGATACACGTCAATTTTTAATACACCGGACCGGACAAAGAAGTAAGACTATTCAAGTCAACGGTAGAATTAGTTTGATTTCGAGGGTTGTTCTATACCTACTCTGGGTCGAAGAGCGGTTTCTCTCTCTTCGAACTCTTTGATACAACCGGTACAAGACTTTAATTTGATGTTATTATCGATTATGACCCGAAGGGACCACCGAGGTCAAACTACCGAGTCTGTCATTTCTTAGATGGACGGTTACGTCCTCTGGACCGAACTTTGGGACTCAGGTCTTCTAAGGGACCTCTTCGTTTACCGTTGGGTGAGGTCATAAGAACGGACCCTTAAGGTACCTGTTTCCTCGGGCCACCCGATGTCAGGTACCCCAGTGTTTTCCCAACTGTACTGAATCGGTGATTTGTTGTAGTTGTTGTTATCGATTATAATACAACACGAGTTATCTATGTAGTGTATGTTATAGGTATATTTAGAGTCTTTTTAGGATAACCAATTCATTTCTTCTACAAAAATAATAGGGGTAAATCCAGTACATAATAGAATAAATAGAGTTCTCGTCTCAACTCAACTTTTATGTACCGTAACGTATCGTGCAACAGTAGCGGTTGCACTCACCCTACGGAACAAAGAACAAACGGACTAAAAGGGAAAAGAAGCAGTAGAAGTCAGGGTGAGAGTAGAGGGTTCTTCGTGGGTAAGACTACACGTTTTATGAGTCATACGATGTTCGGATCACGACTCACAATTCAGTGGAGTCAACCCAGGCTGAAACACACTGGGACACCTGATATTGGGTGGTCCGAGGGGACAAGTACCCTAAGAGGTCCGCTCTTATGACGTCACATAACGGTACAGGAGGAGGTCCCCGAGGAGGACTGGGTCCCTAGTTTGGGAGTAGAGAGTACAGAGGACGTAATCGTTCGTCTAAGAAATGGTGATCGAGGTGGACCCTTCGGGGTATGGTGTTCTGATGTGCAAATTTATAATATGACATATAAAATTCAAAAAGACACATAATACTGTAAACTGTAGAATCTTTTGAAAAGACCGATCCCTCTCTACTCTGTCAAGTCAGCGAGTCAACACAGACTGAGAAACGCTGGGGTACTTAGCGTCGTGTGGTCCGGAGGGACAGGTAGTGGTTGAGGGTCTCAAGTGAGTCTGAGTGCAGGTAGTTCAGTCACTACGGTAGGTCGGTAGAGTAGGAGACAGCAGGGGAAGAGGAGGACGGGGGTTAGGGAGGGTCGCAGTCAGAAAAGGTTACTCAGTCGAGAAGCGTACTCTACCGGTTTCATAACCTCAAAGTCGAAATCGTAGTCAGGAACGTTACTTGTGGGTCCTGACTAAAGGAAATCCTACCTGACCAACCTAGAGGAACGTCAGGTTCCCTGAGAGTTCTCAGAAGAGGTTGTGGTGTCAAGTTTTCGTAGTTAAGAAGCCGCGAGTCGAAAGAAGTGTCAGGTTGAGAGTGTAGGTATGTACTGGTGACCTTTTTGGTATCGGAACTGGTCTGCCTGGAATCAGCCGTTTCATTACAGAGACGAAAACTTATTACAACAGATTCAACCAGTATTGAAAGGAAGGTTCCTCATTCGCAGAAAATTAAAGTACCGACGTTAGTGGTAGACGTCACTAATACCTCGGGTCTTTTTACTTCAGACTGTGACAAAGGTGACAAAGGGGTAGATAAAGGGTACTTCACTACCCTGGCCTACGGTACTAGAAGCAAAAGACTTACAACTGGAAATTCGATTGAAAAAGTGAGAGGAGAAAGTGAAAGTAGTTCTCCGAAAAATCAAGGAGAAGTGAAAGACGGTATTCCCACCACAGTAGATGTATAGACTCCAATGACTATAAAGAGGGCCGTTAGAACTAAGGTCTAACACGAAGANTTGAAAGGAAGGTTCCTCATTCGCAGAAAATTAAAGTACCGACGTTAGTGGTAGACGTCACTAATACCTCGGGTCTTTTTACTTCAGACTGTGACAAAGGTGACAAAGGGGTAGATAAAGGGTACTTCACTACCCTGGCCTACGGTACTAGAAGCAAAAGACTTACAACTGGAAATTCGATTGAAAAAGTGAGAGGAGAAAGTGAAAGTAGTTCTCCGAAAAATCAAGGAGAAGTGAAAGACGGTATTCCCACCACAGTAGATGTATAGACTCCAATGACTATAAAGAGGGCCGTTAGAACTAAGGTCTAACACGAAGAAGGTCGGGTCGTAAAGAGTACTACATGAGACGTATATTTAATTTATTCGTCCCACTGTCATATGTCGGAACTGCATGAGGAAAAGGATAAACCTTAGTCAGACAACAAGGCACAGGTCAAGATTGACAACGAAGGACTGGACGTATATCCAAAGAGTTCTCCGTCCAGTCCACCAGACCATAAGGGTAGAGAAAGTCTTAAAAGGTATCAAATAACACTAGGTGTGTCAGTTTCCGAAACCGTATCAGTTATTCCGTCTTTATCTACAAAAAGACCTTGAGAGAACGAAAAAGCTACTAGGTCATCTACAACCGTTAAACTAGAGACCGAGGAAACGGAAAAGATGTTGGTCGAACTTGTAGTCCTTAAAGTACCAAGTTCTCTACTCTGTAGGTATGGGGTTGAGGGGATGGGGAATGGTCAGATCAGCTATTAAATTTTATCAGTTCAATAGTTGTTTCTCACACGGAAACTATACGTCTAATTGGTCAGATCTCGGACTGGAGAAGAGAGACCAGGGATCGTGTAGGGTCCTCAGTCAAAAGGATTAGTCATCCCCGAAAGGGTTACCGATACGTCCATTTCTTAGACAGACGTTAAGTCTTCTGTGTCTAAACTAGGGACCCAGTCCTTCTAGAGGACTTCTTCCCTTACCGTTGGGTGAGGTCATAAGGACAGACCTTTTAGGGTACCTGTCTCCTCGGAGTGCCCGATACTAAGTACCCTAGTGTTTCTCAACTGTGTTGACTCGTGCGTGTAGGTACGTCATTAGGGTTACGGTTCATGGTCCGTTCCTCCCCGGAGAGGATATCGAATCTCGAGCGACTTTAGTAAGTCTGATCGGTCAGGCCGTGACAAAGGGGACGTGTTGAAACGGAAAGGGACCCCTTGGGGTTAGGACAGAAGACGAGTGACTAGGACATCACAAAAAGGTGTACCAGAACGTACCGTCCAGTACAGAGAGGACAGATCCTGGACACTTATATTATTTGATATAAAAGTACTTGGGGAAGAGACTGAGGGAAACACTGAAGTGGTCACGACACACGTTTAAGTGAAGTCAACACAGGGTGAGAAATACTGGGATACATGACTTGGGGTGATCCGAGGGTACAGGTACCCTAAAAGGTCCGTTCTTGTGACCTCACCCAACGGTAAACGAAGAGGTCCCCTAGAAGGGCTGGGTAATTAGTTCGGACGTAGAAAAACAGAGGACGTAACCGTCCGTCCAAGAAATGGTGATCGTGGTGGACCCTGACTCAGAGTATTTTGTATTGTCTTGTTCATGAATTGTTTCTGTACCTACCAACACGATATTTAGAGTAAAACAAAAGAGTTAGAGCATGGAGTAAGTTGTAAAAATAAAAAGTATAAATGGGTACAGTGATACCTATAGATCGAGAAACGAAGAATTACGACGTATCATCAAGAAATATAAAGATAGTGTATACAAGAATGTGTAAAGGGATCCCTACTTGTGAGTCTAACCGAAAGTGAGGGACGGTTCTATATGTCAGGGTATAGCTTGTAGAAAACGTTTTGGGACGTAACTATAGAAACACTTTTGACAGGACCCTTACACTAAGGTCCATTTCCGTAAGGGTAATTCCTTCTATGTTTAATGACGTCTTTATTAAGTAACCACTTCGACGAATTGTGGTTTTGTACAGTCATCAAGAGTTTAATTAAATGTTTACGTTATATAGAGTTAGTTTTGGTAAACATGAAAAACTCTTCGAGTTATTTCATAAAGATTTAAAATATTTATTCCTTTCTTAAGACTCATTGATTCAATTGAAACTTCTTACTTGCATCTTCTCCTTAAACGACATAGTCTATAATTCTATATGGTGTTTCGACATCATTCATTTTTATTATTTACATCCTTATTTGTTTGTCCACATTCTTATCTGTTTATCTAGTTACCTACCTTGTGTATCTTTGAAATCTTCATCTGGATACTTATATATTTTGTATCATACACTTGTTCCTCTTTACGACCCAAAAATTATCTAACAAAACCCTCTTTCGATCGAATGAGATACTTCCCCTTTTTTTACTTCGAGTTAATAATGTGGTTAACTTAACATCTGAGATCCACCTTCAGACTTTACACCTTTCGATATTTCGATTATCTTTTTTTCATATTATATAGAACACAAGAAACCCTTCCTTTCTAAAGAATTTATTCAAGGGTTTCACTTTTTCATTTTGGTATTTCGTTTTTTTTTAATTTCTATTTATGTTAATATAATTTTAAATCGTAAAGAGAAGTTTTTTATTATGTTATCTGTGTCAAATATCCGGTCATTTTCTACATATAAATATTTAAATACGTATAATTGTTAAATTTTTTTGTCCTTTTGTTAAAAAATTTAGTAGATTTCTCTATTTATCGTTAAATGTCTTCGTTTCGGTTTTACCGTTTCGTCTTACACTTCTCAACGAATTTAAGTGAACCTTACTCTTTTTACGTTTAACTTTGTTCTATGGTATAACGTGGGTAGACTTACCGTTTTATATTCTTCCATCTGATTATAGTTTACAACCGTACCGATCACCCTTATTTTCGAATATATCCGAAAGTCTCTTCTTTAGATTGTAATAAATCTTTTTTTATCCCTATATTTAAGGGATAAAAGGAATATATAACTCCTTTAATTCTAAAAACACACCATCTCACTGACCGGTCTCATAGTGTTAAGGGTCTATTGTCTCGTTTATTAGACACTAAGAGACTGGGATCTTGAACCTCTAGAGCACTTTCATAAACATAAACAACACCCGATTTAACATATGGGTTGATGAGGACGGTTTGAGTATACAACTTCAGGGTCAGGAGTTTGGAGCCTTACACTAGAATCAACCTTTGTCCCAGAAATTTCTCCATTAATTCAAATTTACACAAGTAATCCCACCCAAGATTAGGTTACACAGACCACAGGAATATTCTCTTCCGTTGAACCTGTGTTTGTCTCAACCTTCCTTTATTCAATGTCCCTCCTCTATCGGTAGGTGGTAGATTCCTCTCTCCGGATCTCGTCTAGGAAGAGAGTGCTGAGAGTCTTCCTTGGTTAGTTCGGTTGTGGAATAAGAGTTTGAAGATCGGGGGTCTTAACACTCTGTCGTCTGAAGATAACACATTCGGTGTGTCATAACCTCCGACCTTTAGACTTTAGTTGTACGGTCGACCCAATCCAAGACCACTCCCGGTGGAAGGACTGAACGTCTACCGGTAGAAAAGTGACACAGAAACGTACCTCCTCTCTTGGGACGATATAGAAGGAAAATATACTCCAGGGTCCAAGATAGTCACATCCCGAAGTGGAAATTTCGAAGTAAATTGGAAGTAGTGGAGGAATTTCCGGGATAGAGGTTATGTGAGTGTACCCCCACAATTCCGAAGTTGGATACTTAAAGTTTCTCTGTCAAAGTAAGTGTCGTCCGTGACGGCAGAGATCGGACGACGACGACGACGACGACGACGATTCAGCGAAATCAGTACAGGCTGAGACACTCTGGGGTATCTACCGTCGGGTGGTCCGAGAGGGCAGGGACCCGAAGAGGTCCGTTCTTGTGACCTCACCCAACGGTAAAGGAAGAGGTTACGTACTTTCACTTTTCACTTTCACTTCAGCGAGTCAGCACAGGCTGAGAAACTCTGGGGTACCTGGTGTCGGATGGACCGAGGAGGTAGGTACCTTAAAAGGTCCGTTCTCATGACCTCACCCCACGGTAACGGAAGAGGCGTAGAGATCGAACTAATGGTATTTTCGAAAGATTGACCTTAGGGGCACAAATGTGTACGGTCGGACAAGAGTTGTCTCTCAAACCTCAATAACATTTTATATTTCATCTAAAACGATAATGAGACGAGTTTTGAGATATTTCCGAGGGTGAAATAGTCTCATTTTCGGTTCCAAAATTCTACCGGGTGTTTTGAGATGTACCAAGTCGATGGACTGAACGACCATTGGGGTAGGAAGGTGGGAGGACGAACGAGGCAGGAGCGCTCGATAAGACCGGACATACGTGAAGAAGTCTTTATGGTCCGTCGGAAGACGGAGTTTCAGACACGTACACGAAAAGGGAGGGGGACTGTATGGGAAGGGAGGTTGTAGGTGTACCGAGTAAAGGAGTGGAGGAGGTTGAGAACCGAGTCCCTCTAGATAGAACTAGTAAGACAAATTTTATTTTATGTTGGTGGAGAGAGGATAGGCGAAGGTTGGAGGGAATTGTTTCTAGAGGAAAAGGCACATCGTAAATAGTAGAAGATTGTGTCACATACCCAAAGGGACGACCGAGTCACCATTTCTCAGACGGACGGTAACGTCCTCTGTACCCAAACTAGGGACCCAATCCTTCTAGGGGACCTTTTCCTTTACCGTTGAGGGAGGTGATAAGAACGGACCCTTTGGGGTATCTGTCTCCTCGGACCTTCCGATAGTAGGTACCCCAACGTTTTCTCAACCTATACTAAATCGTTGATTTGTTGAACAAATCATAAAATAATATAAGAAAGGCAGAGAAGAGTGATCCAGGGTATTCCCATCTCTAGAATCAAACTAACAATAAACAAAACAAATACCAAAAAAAAAAGAAGACGTAGGGTTCCTGGATCTTACCATGGACCGTGTATCGGTAGTGAATTATTTATAAAAAACTACCATCTTACTTATTAATAACATAATAAGGGAGTATCGAGTCAACCATTTCTTAGACGGACGTTACGTCCTCTGGGCCCAATTTAGGACCCAACCCTTCTAGGGGACCTCTTCCTTTACCGTTAGGTGAGGTTATAAGAATGGATCTCTTAGGGTACCTGTCTCCTCGGATCCTCCGATGTCAGGTACCCCAGCGCTCTCAGCCTGTGCTGAATCACTGATTTGGTGGTGGTGGTGGTCAAGGACTTGTGTTTACCCAATCCAAGTGTCCAGGCACATACATAATTCAGGTGTCGCTGTCTCTCGGAAGTAGAACGTCTGTATTCTATGTAAATCTCGTTTTTTTTTTTTTTTTAAACAAGTTTAAAATTTTTGTTCCACATACAATGAAAGAACGACTTTGGAAGGGAACAAGTGGATGAATTTTTTCTTTTTCTTCTTGCAATAGTGAACAATAACTTGTAAACAACCCAATCTACTGTGCGGAACTACTAGAGGTACCGTGGGTACGAGAGTCGGTGTGGAGAGACTACTAACGGTTCCCATTACGCTGAAACTTGACACTTGACACGTAAGTAGGTCCTCGACGTAGTGTTCAAAATAGTCGATGAGAACTGGAATTGGAGTGGAAGAGAACCTACTTCCCTAAGTAGCCACCCGAAGTCTGTGATTGAGACTGAAAGAGAAGTGGGTGAGTTTTAACAAGACGAAACAGTCAGTGGAAAGGACCTAGTTAGTAAGGTCTCGATCTTAAAAGTGTCCAACGTACCAAGGAAGAAACAGAAAGTTTTAGTGGGGAGGAGGATTTTATACATAGGGAGTCTTTGTGTATGGTACCGTAAAATAGAGGAGAAAGTAAGAACCTTTATAAAGAACTGAAAACGGAGGTAATATTGTAAAGAGAACACTCTATCCTGGTTATTACACTTATTTTATAGAGTTTTGATATATTTTCAGACCGTTGGAGACGAAAACAAGTCAGACTGCAATTCAGTACAGGTTGAGACGCTGGGGTACCTGATATCGTACGGTCCGAAGGGACAGGAAGTGATAGAGAGACTCAAACGAGTTTGAGTAAAGGTAGCTCAGTCACTACGGTAGGTTGGTAGAGCAGGAGGTAGCAGGGAAGAGGAGGACGGAAGTTAGAAAGAGTCGTAGTCCCAGAAGAGATTACTCTTCACCGGTTTCATAGTCCACCGGTTTCATACCGTTGGAACGATGTTTGATTTATCGATGTGTTGATTTAGTGGAATTGTCTGTTGAACGTGGAAGGTGACTACCCCCTTCTCAACAATACGAAAACTAGAATTCGTATTGTAAGTATTTTTATAGTTATCTGCAAACTCCATCTTTCAAGGGTTCACTCAAAGTTACGTATAAAATAAAAGATGTAGAACAAAGAGATCGTGTCCCTGAGAGTAAAAAAAAATTAAAATGGCCATGAAGAGTGAAACGGACGGTACAATACCCGTTATTTATAGACAACTTTTTTACTTCTTTTTTTTTTTACATGTGCAAATATGGGACTTCGGAAGAACAAGAGACACGTGAGACTTTATAGAGGTGACCCTCCGTCGTGTACTGAAATTATTGTCTAAAAAATTTTTCTCCGAGTACGATACTATGGTAAGTTTTATACCATGAAACTTCGTAAAGTGTCAATGTTTGACTTCTATCTCTACTATCAGACTGGAAGAATTTGATGATTTGACTATTGCTGTTCCGACTCGATAGATAAGTTTATAATATAGAATGATATCGAAGTTTTGTAAATTACAGTCATCTTTGTCGACCTTTACTTAAGAATTATTATTAATCTACCATACTATCGACCACTCTAAATTAACTGTCATAAAAAGATAGAGGTTGGTAGTATTTTTATTCTGTACGGAACATAAGACAAATTAAGTTCCTTACCAGTCGTACGTTTACACATTCTACAGAAGTCCTTTCGACTTAAAGTACTTTTTATATTTGTAAGATTGAGGAATCGATAAAACACACCCCGAGAAAAGACGTATTAGTCTTGTGTCCGAGAACCCAACCGCACCCTGCAAAGGTTGCAGTTAGTCAATGTTATGTCCTCCCAATATATGTTATACCTGAAGGGACCACCGAGTCGCCATTTTTTAGACGGATGTCACGTCCTCTTAATTCATTGCGCCCAAGTTGGGGACCCATCCCGTCTAGGAGACCTCCTCCTTTATCGTTGACCGAGGTCATAAGAACGGTCCTTTTAGGGTACCTGCCCCCTCGGATGTTAGGTATCGTAGTATTTCTCAGTCTGTACTGAGTCGATGACTCGTGTGTGTGTGTATATGCTATATCCTCCTAATGAAAACAATAACACCTGTTTAAAGTACGTCGACAAAGGTGTAGGTCCGATTAAGGTTCAGAGAAGACTCGTTATCATATACACTAAGTTTCATAATTGACTGTAAATGTAACTAATGCTTAACAATGAAAAAAGAGATCTTCTTATAATCAACTAAAGAAGTCACAAAAGTGGTCGTCGAATGAAGTCTGAAAGTCAAAAGGACTAAAATGATTTTGGATGGAAGAAAGGATTTTGAAATGTTGAGAGTACCTATGTAAAACGGTCAACTTTAGGAAAAGGAGGTATTTACGGTGTGTGAGTACTTTATGTATCTGTCGTTTTTGTAAAAAGTTTAATTTTTTTTTAGTTGATGTCGTAAGGTAAACACCACTCTAGTACATAGATTTTTCTAATAATAATATTTGATCCCTTCCGGACCAGTATCTGTTGACTTTAAGTAGGTGAACATTGTGACACTTTATATGTGCATTTAAACGACACGAAACATATGTCATGACCATTAATTTTACTGTTTAAACGAGAAACTTCGTAGAGTGTAAAAATAGAATTTTAAAAAGTTTCCCGAACTTATTTCGACAAATGGTTGTCCTTTTTACATGTTCAAGAAGACTCAGTTACAAGACTTGACTGTAACTATTGACGTTTATAAAAATTATAAAATACAGAAGAAAAAGAAAAAGTTCGTAATCATAGCATAAAAAAGACAAGTCGTATAATAAGAGAAAAGAGAGAGGACAAAAGGTTTGTTAGAGGAAGATTACACTCTTGAGAGTCCATAGTCAAAGTTTTCTATAGTACTTATCCCAAAAAAAAATTCATTTTAAAAGGATATTGACAGGAACTTCAATAACAGAACCGGCTAAATACCAGTCGAAAGGTCACATGTCTTTAGTTATCTGATTATAGAAGGAAGACGTACTATTCCCTTCGGTCCAAAAGTCGTTTTATATACTTTAGAGTAAGGACTTTCGGGGTAGAGAAAGTGTTTTAATTGAGGTTCAAAACACGAGACAATTAATACTGTAGGACGAAGGTTTGAGACATAGTTAATATAGATTACGAAGAATATTATAAAAATAATTTTCTTTAACCGAACTTGTTTTATCTTTATATAAAAGAGAACGTAATTTTTTTCAGACCTTTTGTATCAAGTCCTTGGATCAAAAGATCGAAAACTAGATAGTAGGTATTCCAGTAGGGTTGTCGGTTCTATCGAGGACTCGAGAACGGTAGTATAGATATGTGGTCGATATTTGTCCGGGGACGACAAACTTAATCGACGTAATTAAGAAAGTCTTAAAAATGGGTATTGAAGACACTCAAAAATTATACCACAAAACATCTCTTTTTTATCCCAGAAATATACAAACACGTTCCATTTAAAATTAACGTCGTTAATTAATAAAGTCCTTCAGTAACGGGGATAAAGGTAAGATAGTCTATGCTAGTATACACTTTGAAACAGTGACTCTCCATTTATCCTTTACACTTTAAGTGCAGACGGAAAGGATATACATACTGCAATTCGGGAAACAGATCAAGAGAAATAGTGACTTTACCCGTCTTTTTACTGAAAGAATGAATGCATTTCCCTTATAAAATTTCAATTTTACTCTACTAACTACCTTTTACAAAACCTTTTATTTTTCGTCGTATATGTTATAACCCCGTCGGACCGAATAGAATCCTAGTTCCCCAAATACGGCGTAACCCAAAAGATTCGTCTTCGATAGTAGAAACCACGACGGGCGTTGTGGACGTCGGTCACACCGATTTGTCCAACCAACGATGAAGTTTCCCGTCGTCTTTTAACTCCTTTCGTCCACAATGTTCTTTCTTCTGATTGAGATTAGGTCTTTAGGGAGTACCTTTTCGTTGGTATTATTACAGAACGTAGTGAAAGAACCCGATCTACCCATTTGGAATTAAATAGCACATTTAACATAACATAATTTCCTAAAAATTTTATGTTACAGGTACTAAAAGAATTTTATCGTTAAACGTTCTTCGAGTGATTAAGGGTTGTCGAGTCTTAATTCATAAATTTTGGGAACGTCTCTCCTTTTTTTTTAGGGGTCACTAATTCTCGTTTATGGAATAAGAGTAAATTAAATTTCGTTTACACATCTGAGAATCTTGTCATCAGTGAGACTTTCGTGTGCGTGCGTGTGTGTGTGTGTGTGTGTGTGTGCGTGTGTGTGTGTGTGTGTGATAATATAGTAGAGGAAACTTTACTGTAGACAAATTGGAGGCAAAAGTGTCCACCTCTCTTAACCCCACCTCTGGACTCTGATGTAATCACTGTCGACTCAAAGGAGACTAATTCGTCATGACATCCCTGAAATCCTCAAGGAGAAGTGAACCCAGAGGACAAGTCGTGGACCTATTCGAATATAACGGAACCATTGGTTCGGTTTTGGGAAAGAATTACAACTTTTCCCACTAACTACGAATAACCAATACTATTAAACCCACTTAACGCCAAAGACAGTAGTATATCTCCCCAAAGAGTCAAAAGAAAGAAGACGATTTCCCTAAAACACTCCATGTAAATTATTATTTGAGAAATATTAGGGGGTACATACATCTCTTGAACAAAGGGTTGTAAAA
Source organism: Capra ibex (assembly GCA_006410555.1). Taxonomy (NCBI): domain Eukaryota; kingdom Metazoa; phylum Chordata; class Mammalia; order Artiodactyla; family Bovidae; genus Capra; species Capra ibex. The sequence goes on from SJYO01011301.1 coordinate 983,707, forward strand.
TTCGAAGGAACATATTAGGGTCAGGGAAACACTCAAAACAGGCGAAACTCTTTTCGGAAACGTAGACAGTATCTCCATTAACGGTTATCAACAAAAACTCCGTCAGAGGAAAAATTTTAAAATAAAGAAAAATTAACTTCCTATTAAACGAAATGTTACAACCAAACTAAAGACGGTATATAGTTGTATTTAATCGGTATCCACATGTATACAGGGGAGGAAATTGGAGGGAGGGTGGAGGGTGGGAAAGGGTGGGGAGATCCAACAAGTCAAGTCAAGTCAAGTCAGAGAGTCAGCACAGGCTGAGAAACGCTGGGGTACTTAACGTCGTACGGTCCGGAGGGACAGGTAGTGGTTGAGGGCCTCAAGTGAGTCTCAGTGCAGGTAGCTCAGTCACTACGGTAGGTCGGTAGAGTAGGAGACAGTAGGGGAAGAGGAGGACGGGGGTTAGGGAGCGTCGTAGTCTCAGAAAAGGTTACTTAGTTGAGAAGCGTACTCCACCGGTTTCATGACCTCAAAGTCGAAATCGTAGCAAGGAAGGTTTCTTGTGGGTCCCGACTAGAGGAAGTCTTACCTGACCAACCTGGAGGAAAGTCCAACAATGTCTCGGGTCAAACTCAAGGGACTCAATATGTCGTTTAAAGGTAACAGATAGATAAAATATATGTCATCATATATACTTCTTCTGACTCTCGTCTTCTTCTCCCACAGTCTCCTACTCTACCGACCTACCGTAGTGGTTACGTTACTTGTACTTGAACCCGTTTGAAGTCCTCTACCACTCCCAGTCCCTCCGGACCGTACGACGTCAGGTACCCCAGCGTTTTTCAGTCTGTGTTGACCCACTGACTTACTGCTATTTCACATATACCTCTCTCATAGTACCTCGTACGTGTGACGGTCATCGAAAGTTTTGTGCATGTCCGTAGGGAGCCATAGAAGACTTGTGACCAAGGTCTTCGGGGACACCTAATAGTTTTAGACACCTACGAGTGCAAAGAATAAAAACAACAACAACAAATCAGTGATTCAGTATAGGTTGGGAAACCGCTGGGGTACCTGACATTGGGTGGGCCGGTGAGACAGGTACCCCAAAAGGTTCGTTCATATGACCTCCCCCAACGGTAAAGGACGAGGTCTTTTAGAAGGGCTGGGTCCCTAGTTTGGACGGAGAAGACGTAATCATCCGTCCAAGAAACGGTGACTCAGTGGTCCCTTCGGGTTCAGGGAATATATTTGACCGCTTTATGTCGACCGGGAGGTATAGGTACCCAAGGTATAGGTACCTAAATTGGTTTGTTTTAGGTACTGAGATCTTAGGTGTCTACACCTCCCGGGTGACATGTTTGACAATGGGACGCTTACCTTGTTGGGTAGTTATGAAAGTACTATTAGTTTCCGGGGTCCGTGACTCGACCCAAAGATGGTGATATGACTCTGAACGACGTTCATTGAAGAGATGAGGTCATTATAAAGGTAGAGATTTTACAAAATCTGAACTTTATAAAATGGTCTTATATAGATGTACTCTGAACGAATTTTAAAGAAAAATCTCATTTTTGAAGATATTGAAAAACGATTTTCGTTGTAACACAAAACAATGGTAACAATAGTATTGACAATTTTCAACGAAAGAGGAGCGAAAATCGAGATACTCATGTCACAGGATATACCTACTTGGAACGGTCGGACTTCTACGGAGAGCGGAGTGTCAAGTGTACCTTTTGTGAATAGTTTACCCACACAATAAAATAATAAGGAAGGATAAATTTTGAAGATTAAAGTACTCACTATAAATGAGTTTTATTATAGACTGTTGGACCGTAGTAGAAGTTATGATGGTACTATATTCCCTAGAATTAATTAACCCACTAGACTATAACGAAATTAAAGAAGGAGACGTTTTACCCCGGGCATAGGTAACAAATGAAAAAAAATTAGTCATAAAAGATTTATGGTTCATTAAGTACCCGACGTTGATTTCACATCACACACAATGACTTAATTCTTCAAGTAACCCATAAAGTCACAATAGAACACCTCAAAAAACATAGATGAACTCAATTTACTTTGTCCGTAATTCTAAAATAACTTGTTTTTGGTTGGTTCTAACGATTACCTACCTCTTTTTTCGGAAGTCCCGTTCTCGTTTACTAAGGACCAGGGGACAACTGTCTCTACAAATAGAAAAGGGTGTCTCCAAAACCCAGAAACTTTTGTTTTTAGAAACGTGGACGGGGACATGAGGTCCACCTTAGGTGTTACTGATAGTAAGGGGGAGTGTAAAAGAGTGTCTTGATGAACAAACGAGGTTTCACATGGACGGGTCATAATAGACCTAGATGTATATTAATAACGACACATCTTTAAGGTGTCTCTGAATGGTCATTGGGTTCCTTCTGCGTTACCCGGTCTCACTGAATTAGACACCGGTCAATTGGAGTTCTTTTAATATCTGGTAGTTGTGTAGGGTAATCTGGAAGATCCGTCAAAGGATACCATTAGGGGTTCTACTGTACCTAACATTTCGAGGTATTAATCGGACAGGTAACCATAAAAGTGTCACGGATACCATCTGTCTATTATAGGACGGTAAGTTATATGGGAATATAAGGTAGACTATTGGAATGGGTCAAAGGAAACCTCCTCGTGGTGGTAACGGTAATAATAGTGAAAACCAGGTATCGTAGGACGACTTCGACTGTGACCGAAGCCTCTACATTGTCACTGACTGGATCCCTATGACAGTTCCAGTAGTTTTAGAAACTCTCAGTTAAGTCTCTTATAACAAACCCGATGACTTCTTCACCTAGTCGGAGACTTTGGACTTTCCTACATTCGAGATACCGTCCAAAACGGTAGAATGGGGATGTGTTTCGGACTCTGGTTCAGGATTTATGGGACACATGAGAATCTGAAAAATAAATCCGTTCGATTCATACCCAGTTCAAAAGAACATTGATTTTCTAGAAGTGGTAAGTCACGGAAATTGAGACCCGAGACGTACGATCTTCCCAAACTTAGCTTTCTACCGTTCTCTTTCTATAGTAAACTCGAGTTGAGGGCACTCTACTAACGTTGTTCTATGTCGCAAACTTTATACTTCGGGGCGTAAAGAAGTTTTTATGCACGAAAGTATTGAATAAAGGAGTTTATTCGATGTAACAGAGTAGTCAAAATTTTCATGACTCACGACTTGGTTCAATCTTTTTATTAAAAATTTTATGGAATCATATCTTTTTTCAAAGGTATAAAAGAAAGTTTTTCAGTACGTTTAATAAGAAGATACTAATCGGAAAATATGAACTGTTAGTTAAAATATTCCTAAGTCCATCGATAAAACAATTATTAGTTTATACAAAAAGGTGAAGATGAACAAAGACCCAAATAAAACGTAGACTTTCCATGAGACACCTGGAAACCGTTTCTAAAAGAGTATAGATGTGTCATTTATGACTGAATTCCTCAATTTCTTTATAGTCAGTGGAAATAATGGTACAAATTCAAAAGTGTGAGATGGGTTATTATGCACGTAGTAAATTTGTATAGAATTTACAAATCATACCAACAGGAGGGAAATATACTCACTAATATCGGTGGTTCTTCCTCTAATTTGTACTCATATTAATTTCTTTTTTTCCTTTCCCCTTTTACTTTTATATAAAGAATATTAATTTTCGGGGAATAGAGAAGGGTAATTAACTAATGACTTTGTACTCATGTTCTCTTTTATGACCGACATCCCCGGTTACATGTACTCAGACTTATGAGCAAAACGGGTAAGGATTTATTTATTACAAACTCGTTCCATAAGTCGTAGGAACTTGGAGTCAAAGAGGGAGACATTCATCCCTAGTATCCAGTGTGTACCATCCCTATGATACTCTTAATTTATTTCATAACATAAATTTGACGAAGAGTAAGTCATACAATAACGAAGACTGATATCTTGTAGTGGAATCTAGTGATTCTTCTTTTCGGAAGGTACTGTAGGTTATATTGAAGGAGAATTCATACCGTACTCAAGAGGTGTCCTGAAAAGACCTCGTTACTGACATCTTCATGGGCTAAGAAATTTTTCTGACTGACATTAGGGGTGTAGTGTGTCCCGATATCTACCGGTAGGAACGACTGTGTAGTTCTGTCGCGTGGACTCTTACGTCGGTCATATCACTTTTTATCTTAGCTTTCGACCGCTCTCTTCCGGTAGTAAACTCGCGTTGAGGTCACTCTACTAGTCCGGGACAGTGGTCGACTAAACAACCTGTCTCTCGGACGGTCAGAGTCGTGAGGGAGAAACGAGGTGGGATATCCCAGGAAGGACGGACACCTCTGGATTTGGTAGAGGGCGGAATGCGGTAACAGGTAGGACGACGGAAGATAACGAACGTTACTCCTTCGTTGTCATTGTCGTCGTTGTGATATTATTTCTAGATTACCCATCGAAAAACCCACCGTCTGAGTGACAAGACTCGTAAAATTTATGAAGTAGAGTAAAGTAGGGTTGTCTTTTTGTCATCCACCGTTAAGAGTAGTGATAGGGTTCAACCCTTCGATTCTGTGTCTATACAATTGATTAGTTTAAAAATAGATAAGAGAGAATTTATACAAAAAGGTCTACTCAAAACGAAAGAAAAGAGGTAGGACTAGGAAGAAGTCTAGAAACGTTAAACTAAAGGTTTTCGCAATAAAGGAGGATTTAATCTTTTTTTTTACGAGATCTTTTCTTTTTTCCAAAGTCAAGTCAAGTTGACGGGTCAGTACAGGCTGGGACACTGGGGCACTTGGTGTCGTGTGGTCCGGAGGGACAGGTAGTAGTTGAGGGTCTCAGGTGGGTTTGGGCACAGGTAGTTCAACTACTACGGTAGGTTGGTAAAGTAGGATACGGTAGGGGAATAGGAGGACGGGATTTAGAAAGGGTCGTAGTCAGAAAAGGTTACTCAGTTGATAATCGTCCTCCACCGGCTTCACGGTCTCGGAGTCGAAGTTGTAGTCAGGAAGGTTACTTGTGGGTCCTGACTAGAGGAAATCCCACGTCACCAACCTCTAGGAACGTCAGATTCCCTGAGAGTTCTCAGAAGAGGTTATGGTGTGAAGTTTTCGTAGTTAAGAAGTCGCGAGTCGAAAGAAGCGACAGGTTGAGAGTGTAGGTATGTACTGGTGACCTTTTTGGTATCGGAACTGATATACCTGGAAACAACCGTTTCATTACAGAGACGAAAAGTTATACGACAGATCCAATCAGTACCTAAAAGAAGGTTCCTCATTCGCAGAAAATTAAAGTACCGACGGTAGTGGTAGACGTCACTAAAACCTCGGGTTTTTTTATTTCAGTCGGTGACAAAGGGGTAGATAAAGGGTACTTCACTACCCTAGTCTACGGTACTAGAAGTAAAAGAGTTACAACTTGAAATTCGGTTGAAAAAGTGAGAGGAGAAAGTGAAAGTAGATCTCCGAGAAATCAAGAAGAAGTGAAAGACGGTATTCCCACCACAGTAGACGTATGGACTCCAAGAACTATAAAGAGGGCCGTTAGAACTAAGGTCGAACACGAAGAAGGTCGGGTCGCAAAGAGTACTACATGAGACGTATCTTCAATTTATTCATCCCACTGTTATATGTCGGAACTGCATGAGGAAAAGGATAAACCTTGGTCAGACAACAAGGTACAGGTCAAGATTGACAACGAAGGACTGGACGGATATCCAGAGAGTTCTCCGTCCAGTCCACCAGACCATAAGGGTAGAGAAAGTCTTAAAAGGTATCAAATAACACTAGGTGTGTCAGTTTCCGAAACCGTGTCAGTTAATTCGTCTTTATCTACAAAAAGACCTTGAGAGAACGAAAAAGTTACTAGACAGTCTACAACCGTTAAACTAGAGACCAAGAAGACGGAAAAGTTTTTGGTCGAACTTGTAGACCTTCAAGTACCAAGTGCATAACGACTTCGGACCGAACCTCTTAAAATTCGTAATGAAATGATCGTATACTCTACTCACGTTAACACACCATATCAAACTCGTAAGAAACCGTAAATAAAAGAAACCCTAACCCTACTTTTGACTGGAAAAGGTCAGGACACCAGTGACGACTCAAAAGGTTTAAACGACCGTATAACTTACGTCGTGAAAGTGTCGCAGTAGAAAGTCCTAAACTTTATCGAGTTGACCTTAAGGTAGTGGAGGTGATCGAAACAAGTATCACCACGAAGGATTCCGGGTGAAGTGAAGTGTAAGATCCTACAGACGGAGATCCACTCACTAGTGTGGTAGTACTAATAGACCTAGTAATTCTAGAAAAGACATGTCAAGAAGACACATAAGAACGGTGGAGAAGAATTATAGAAGACGAAGACAATCCAGGGATAGTAAAGACAGAAAATAACTCGGGCTGAAACGTACTTTACAAGGGAACCATAGAGATTAAAAGAACTTCTCTAGAGATCAGAAAGGATAAGACAACAAAAGGAGATAAAGAAACGTAACTAGTGACTCCTTCCGAAAGAAGAAAGAATAGAGAGGGACGATAAGAAACCTTGAGACGTAAGTTTACCCATATAGAAAGGAAAAGAGGAAACGAAAAACTAAGAGAAGAAAAGTGTCGATAAGTATTCCGGAGATGTCTGTCGGTAAAACGAAAAAACGTAAAGAAAAAGAACCCGTACCAGAACTAAGGACAGAGGATATGTTACAGTGCTTGGAGGTAGGTATCAAGTAGTCCGTGAGACAGATAGTCTATATCAGGGAATTTAGATAAAAAGTGAAGGTGACATATTAGTATTCCCTAAACTAAATCCAGTATGGACTTACCAGATCACCAAAAGGGGTGAAAGAAGTTAAATTCAGACTTAAACCGTTATTTCTCAAGTACTAGGCTGGGTGTCAGTCGAGGGCCAGAATAAAAACGACTGACATATCTCGAAGAGGTAGAAACGGACGTTTCGTATATTAGTTAGTCTAAAGCCACAGCTGGTGTACCACTACAGGAACACAAAATGTACACAAATGTACCACTACGGGTACACAAAAGTATACGACAGGTACACTTTTTTCCAAATTCGGAAACGTAATCAACTGAGACTTTAAAACCCTCGAACAAAACCTTCAGTCACTCACTTATTTTCAGTGAGTCAGCACAGGCTGAGAAACGCTGGGGTACCCGATATCAGACGGTCCGAGGAGACAGGTACCTTAAGAGGTCCGTTCTTATGACCTTACCAACGGTACGGGGAGAGGTCCCCTAGAAGGGTTGGGTCCCTAGCTCGTGTCCAGAAGGTGTAACGTCCGTCTAAGGAATAGTAGACTCGGTGGTCTCTTCGGGTAAACCCTTCAGTTTACGACTAATAACTGAGACAAGCGTAGAGTCGTAGGTTCGGATTCATTCTGTTACCTACTAAGACGACATATCCAGGTTCCAGTGTTTCTTCACTCCCTTCTTTTCAAGTGATAAATTTGAAAAAAACCTTAACTTAGACCAATAACTCTAAAAAAATTTTAGATTCCATTCACGTCTTTCCCGTAACCACGGAGACCTGTCGTCCTCGAAGACCTCTGACCCTGGTCCACGTCCGTCCGAGGTAGAAAGGTCGGGATTGACACACTTCCGAGGGAGAGAGTGACACCGAACCGAAGGAAGAGTGATACTCTTTTTCAAGGACTCTCAGTGTCCAGTATTGAAAACTGAGGTTTTTCTCTGACTGGTTGAAGAAAAATGGATCAAGATCAAATTGTATTTTCAAGGTTCTTTCCTAAGATTAACCACATCGGACCCCGTTCAGGTGGGTCGCGGTTAGTTGGTACTGGACCTGAACCTGAGTTTTCTCGACTACTAGGATTTCTTGGTGTACCACTCTCACCCTTCTCCTGGTCAGGGAAGGTAAACCCTCTACGACAAGGGTTTCCTGTCCCTCCACATGGTCCACCTGTGTACGTGACTTCCCTAAATGACAAAAGACTTTCCTGGTTACGAGGGGTACCCACTATGTCCAGTTCGAATCCATTTATACTATACTCGTGAACCGTCCTCCCTTACTTTTCCTCTCCATGGTTAGATTTTCTATATTAGACAAATTAATCCAGGTTAGACCATCCTTGTAAAAATTTTAAAAAATTTGTCTTTCCCTCTTTGGTGGGAGTGTAAATCGGAGTAGAGTGATAGTATTCGTTTACCTTTAGAAGATTTTCTAGGTGTCCTGTTACTGTGTCATCCACAAACCGGATCCCCTCGACCACGAGGCAGAGACTAGGGTGTTTCGTTCTCGTTAGTCCTGGTTGGGAAGGGCCCAAATATTGACGAACAGAGAGAGGACATCTTCCCCTCTCTAAGGACGGCTGATTTATAAAGCCAATTAATAGTATGAGTAACAAAGGTTACAGAGATAAAATGAACAGGCCTAAGTAAAGGGTCGGACTAAATTTAAATTAACTTGTTAAGGACATATTTGTAGTGTTATTTTTATAATATTTAACTCGGGGTCCTCCAACTGGATTGACTTAAGATCCGTGCCCCACAGTGGAAGACCAATTTAAATCGGTGACCCTTTGAAGCCACCCTTCAGTCTTCTCTCCTCACACTTGGGGTGGATTCCCGAGTGGAACACGAGAAACGTAGGTAGTCGTCTTCCTGCTTCGGACGACACCTCCCTCGGGATAGGTGTACCGAGAAGGACCCTAGAGAGTATTCTTAAGGGAGGAGTCCAACCCTACTTTCATTGTGAAAGAAAAAGTGGTCGACTCCCCCTACCTTGTAAGGAAGTACTAAGGGACGTAGAACGAGTCTAGAGGGATTCCTCAGACAAATAATTTAGGAGATCCTTTACAGGATTGAAATTACGTGTTATATAAAGGAATCAGGGACTGACTATGTCAGTAACTTTTATTTGTGAATTTTCTATGACTACTGATAACTTTTATCTTAACCCATCTTAAGAAGTAGGTATAGTTGAGTCGTTTATTACTAGTTCGGATACATATGCCCCGTGACCCGTGTACTTGTACAATAAGTTACTGTCTACAATTACTATTACAATTATAAGGACCCTCCACGTTCATTCTAAGGACCCCACGTCCTATTCTACGTCAACTTCGAAAACGAGACTTTCACCTGAATTACACCAATTCTTAAATTCGAGAGTTCAGTCTATTTGGTCTCTCCATGTATGGTTGGGACGGTGACACACTAAGATCCATTGAATCCGTTATATAAATTTGTAGACAAGAGGGGAGACACTTTACCTCCATTGTTATTCTAAATAGGGGTCTCTAAATAACCTTCTAATATGTATATTCCATTATTTATATTTTATGAATAGTGTCTCCCCGAAGGGACCATCGAGTATGTCATTTCTTAGATGGAGGTTACGTCCTCTGGTCCCAAGTTAGGGACCCCAACCCTTCTAGGAGACCTCTTCCTTCACCGTTAGATGAGGTCATAAGAACGGACCCTTTAGGGTACCTTTCTCCCGAAGCACCCCAGTGTTTCTCAGTGTGTACTGACGCGTTGATTGTGTGTGTGAATAGTGTCACCGACCGTGCATCTTTTACGAACTATTCTCATCGATAATAAACATGATACCAATAATAGATCTTTTACAAGCTAAGATAAGTAAAAAAAAAATAAAAAATTTAAAATTTTAGAAATTAAGAATGTACGCAAGGGTTTGTACTTGGGGGGAGGGTGGAGGGAGGGGTATTGTAGAGAGACCCAGTAGGGGTACGTGGTCGAGGTTCGTACGACATAGGACGTAGTCTGTATCTGACCGCTAAGTTAAGAATGTACTATCATATGTACAATCTTACAGTTAAGTCTTTAGTCTGGAACTTGTAAAAAAAAGACTGAAATCGTACCACAATCTGAAACTTCTCCTATTTTATATTAGAACAAATGGTCAAGTCTATTCTTTCCATTCCATTCGGAATCGTTAATAGTCGACTTAATCCCCGGTGCTATCGTCACCTCTGGGTCTCGTAACCCTTATATCTCTTCTCTCTCCGTTAAACATGGGCTCCTCTCCTCCTTCCGATTGACCTCTTCTACAAACTCGACCGGAACTTTGTACTCACCTATAAATAGTCTACTTGTACTACCCTTTCTCACAACGTAAAACTTTCTCCTCGTTTACACGTTTCGTCAGAACTTTCTTGTCTATTTGAGGTGTTCTGACCTCGTCGTCAGTACACTTCTGACGACCACTTCAGTACACCACCAACTTCTTCTTCGACATCCAACCTATCCTCGACTTGAGATCTGAAACGGTTCCTTTCGTGTTACCATTGTAGACCTACAATGTTGAGGTCAACATCACAATATCTCTCTAACCTCCACCCCTTGAATTCTCAACCCCCAGTCAATCTTTCTACAATTCTGTCACTTTATTCAATAATCGTAACCCTTGACGACCTCCGAAGGGTCCACCGTGTCACCACTTCTTAGACGAACGGTTAAGTCCTCTGTGTTCTCTATCCCCAATCTCGGGACCTAGTCCTTCTATGGGACCTCATCCTTTACCGTTGGGTGAGGTCATAAGAACGAACCCTTTAGGGAATTTGTCTCCTCGAACCACCCGATGTCAGGTATCTGAGGGTCTCTCAGTCTGTGTTGACTCGTTAACTCGTATGTCTGTCACCCTTGACCCTTCCTCCCATGTAAGTTACAGTCTGAGGTACCATGACTTGTGTGAGAACTCCATAGTCCATTTGTCTACTTAGGTGGCAGAAGAGTAGGAGACGGTCTCTTGAACCGACCTTTAGATTAACCCTGGTGAAAAAAAGAAAGTTATCTCCGGTGGGTCTTCTAATTTACAGAGGTACAAACTATGAGAAAACTAATTCGATACCGTACCCGTCTATACAAAACTTTAATGAAGAAACTTTCTTTAAAGTAGACACAAAAGTCCAGGATAGTTTGTAAAAGGACACCAGTAACAGTTAGTATAAGACTTTCTACACGATTGATGGATGGATGTTCTTCTTGTCATACTTGGTCTTGAGACATCTGTCTACTGATTTTGGTAAAGACTCCATATGCACACTAAAGGACTATAAACAACTTTCATGTTGGACGAATAAAATTACTTTCGTTAATTAAACGTCATCGTGATTTTGAAATAAAAATAGAATACTTTTATAAATAATCCAGTATAAGGTACACACAGAGACACACATTTTTCGGAAACAGATTTTGTTAATAATACACATAGTGAACGTACATAAGACAAAAATTTTACATATTTTGACGGGGTAAATAAATTTTCTACAATAATATTTTCTATGTTATAAAATTACTAGTGAAAGAGAAGGGGTTTCGTGGAATAGACTTCACTTTACTTTCAGCGAGTCAACACGGGCTGAGACGCTGTGGTACCTGAGCAGGCACCTTAAGAGGTCCGGTCTTATGACCTCACCCATCGGAAAGGTAAAAGGTCCCCTAGAAGGGTTAGGTCCCTAGCTTAGGTCCAGAGGGCGTAACGTCCACCGAAGGAAGGGTCGACTCGGTGTTCCCTTCGGGTTCTTGTGACCTCACCCATCGGATAGGGAAGAGGTTTCGTGGAAGAAATGTACAGTAGTCTATTTTTGTGACCCCGGAAATTTTTGTAAAGATAGTTGATTTCACGACCGTGAGGTAGTCTAAAAGAGAAAGAAAAAGTAATATTAGATAGATTATTCGTAAGTGTCAATCAGTATAATGTCCTCTGAAGTCTACATATCAGGGAATTAATCTGTACTTGTTCTACCATATTAACGTTACGGTCGTAAGAAACTTCCCTTCGGTAAAGTTGTATCTAAAGGGTTCTTGTGTTATTTACGTAACTTTTGAGACAAGAGACCTAATAGTAAAAAGGTACACGGAATCTTTTCCATCTAAAGAACGACCCCGACAGTAAAACAGGGATTTACAGGATAGAATAGGAACTTCCTTTAATATCGACGGAAAGATATCGTTAATGACTTTCCTAGGTGTTCCAAAGTACGATAAAAGAGGTTAATTTAGGTGATGTAAATACTCTTTTTAATTCTGAAAATTTAAAGTTACACTGACTCACTCCTGGAAAACAAAAAGGAAAATTAAAGATCCAATAATTCCGTGTCCAGTTCCTGAACTACTAGGGTGCTATATTCGATTAACACTAGCAAGTGTAACCTGTTGACTGACCAGTCTCGTATGACTAACCTTCGTCTACGGAAACCCTAGGATTTTTACTACGGAAACGTAGAAAGCAAAAGTCTTTAAGAAGGGAGAAACGAGAACGTTTACAGATGTGTCAAATGAAACTTACTAACTTTTGTTCTTTAGCTCAAGTATGAGAAATTTAGTTCTATATCCCATAGATACACGTGTTGAAAGGGATGGGTTTGTAATCTCTTTCGATGTTGTGATTATAAAGTTTGTTAACCTTCAAACCCCTAAAAAAGTATAAGAACAATTCTTAATCCTCTCTCTTATACCGTGTTCCTTTTTAGAACAAATAGGTTTCCTCTTTACTTCAGAACTAAGAGGGTCTAACAAAAAAAGTATCTGTATCTAAGAATAATGTATAATGAAACCCATGATTAATAAAAGTAATACGAAAGTGATCTCTCTTAAGGGAGGTAACAAAAAATTACTTTTAGAAAAAATTTTTTTATACCGATATGTGGGACTGGTTATTTACTACCATCTGATAAGTTATACCATATATGTATTTACTAGTTACCATGACGCAGAGTCACGACGTATATTTTTTTATGACCAAAAGTAAAACGTAAATTATTTAACTCGTCGTAAGTAATTGATGTTAAAAACAATATACATGGACTGTCAACTTTGACGACTCCATCTTAATTACTAAAGTATTGTTAATAACATCAGGGTGTCCTGACGTTCGATTTTGATCTTCGAGAACACCCAACGGACGTGAAATTTTTTAACACCCTCTTGACTTATAATCGAGAAGTTATTACCTTTGTTGTTTACTTGTTTCCGAAAAATCGTGTGCCTCCATCTACAACACTATAATTTATATGTACTACGAATTACCATTCACACAGACATTGTGTATTTAAGTACATAACCTTTCTCTGTGACGAAAATTTATATGTGACGGACTATGTGGAAAGTCATCGAAAAGGACCCGATTGTTTGAAAATGTGTTTTATATATCGACCGTCGAATTGTTTATTTTGTACACATAAATGATAAAACAAGGATACTTAAATTATGATTTCACTCGGTCACACCAAAACTTACCTACCGTGATTTTAAATATCCCGACGTGATCGAATAATAAGACACCCAATTACATCGAACATGGTACCTAGTAAATAAAAATACCCCGAAAGTCGGGAAACATACGTACATTTTAACACTCACCGTAACAAGAACCTACCATTCACCTGACGGATCTCCTGTAAACAATTTCCAATCTCTACTTGACATGTGTATACCTCTTTTAATCGTTGAGATATGAGGATTCCTTTTTCACTACACATTAAGTATAGTTTTACTTAAATTGTTTACCTGTTCGTCAGTTACGAAATATCAATACATGACTGCAGAATAAAAAGGGAGTTCTGTCACGTATAAAAAATTCATATGAAAATTTTAGGGAAAAGAAGATAAACAAGACCGTAAAGTCCATCGTAAAGTTTTACTTAAACAGTTAAAAGTAAAAAAAAAAAAAAGACAATCACGGAAAAAAGGACAATCACCCTTATGCAGACATATTATTAAATAGTGTTGGTTCTAAACAGTTAGAGGTATCGGTCAAACCTTAGACCTAATCTAGTAATTCATATCATACATTTACTTAAAAGATAAAAGAAACGGGTAAATACTTGTAAGGGGGAGAATCTTGTTATCGTCCCCTTTAGTATGTCGTTAAAACGTACTTATTTAGTACACTTCTTTAAAAAAAATCATACATCCTTCGGGTGACGTTTTTAATGGAATAAAAAATTTCAATATTTTAGAGTTGGTACTTCATTAAAGAATGGTAGACAGGATCCGACATAATCCTAAGTTTTGGAATGTTGTACTACCGTCAATTTTTCGTTTTTTTCCTTCGTCAAACGGTCGTATAACGGTATATGACATTAAGTCTATCAGTTACTACTTAAAATCGTTAATAATCTTGTTGCATTCTTGTATATCCTTTTCAAGTGATTAACACTGATAGAACCTCCTTACGACCAATCATTTTTTGTCAAAACACTACCCTTGAAAACTATCTACACAGTCGATTGTGGATAAGGTTAGATATATAGTTTAATTGTACAAAAGTGGAATTTAGATATGTTACAACACAGTAACATAGAGTTAACATTTTACTTGTAAATTTTTTATTTCTTTACTATGATTTAAACTCCCTTGACAAAATGAAACTTCGGATGTCTTGAAAGAACCACAAAAAGAAGAGTTATCTGTAAGAATTTCACGGTAGGGATGGAGTGTCGGAAGTGATACCGTGAATCTTGTGGGAGTCTTGTGGGAGGGATCTGATGTTGTCGAAGGAAGTGAAAAACCGTAATTTGAGCCCAGAGTGAAAAAGAGATTTAGGAAGAGGTAAATAAAAAGGGAGTATAAGAGAGAAGAAAGTGGTGATAGTATCGATTCAGGGACTAAGAAGAGATTGACTAAAAACTTGCTCAAAAAAAGTGAATGATACAACTTTTGTAGAACTCATGTACCTGGTGTATAGGACTGTTATAGATTGTTATTTTACATTATGTAGAATTGAAAAGTTCGTTCTTAGTACATGTAACTATGATGACATGATGTATTAATGGTTAGTTTTTCCACTATCGTTGTGTTTCAAGTTGTGATCTTCTTGATCCCCTATTCCGAGATCCCCTATTCATGTGTTCACTGGTGTCAATTCAGATCTTATACAAAAGTATTCGTTTCAGGTCTTATAGCAATATACTAATTTCCTTAGCTCCTTCCGAAGTACTTCCTTCTTCGTGAATAGATCTGACACTTCCATTGTTCATCTTAAAGTTGTCTGTGCCTTCAAGTCTTATGTCTTTCTTCAGATCTGACCTATTTTGTGTTGCAAGTACTTCTATTCACCAGTCTTGGTTCTGACTATAGGACTTTCGGACTCATTCTTTTACCGTCTGGTACCCATCGATAGTTTCCGAAAGGTAATCCGATTGTAATTGACTGAAAAAAAAAAAACCTGTTTATTTCCCCCGAAAAATAGCTCACAAATACTCGTATACACAGGTGAGTGGGTGTTCATGTCGTAGACTTAATCTAAAGACTTTCTTACCTTACACACCCTCCCTCAATCAATATGTCGTGTGACGGTAATGGACAACTAAAGAAAACATTCTTTACTTTACAGTAAAAGCGGATTAAATGCCTCAACTCTCATAGTAGAACTCGACAAAATGACTACCGCAGAATTAATCAAAGAGGGAGAGGGTAACAAAGAGAAAAAAATTAAATTTAAATAAATAAAATTAACCTCCGATTAATGAAGTGTTATAAATTAACCAAAACGTATGTATTTGTACTTAGACGGTTCCCACATGTTCACAAGGGGGAGGACTTGGGGGAGGGTGGAGGGAGGGACATGGTAGGGAGACCCAGTAGGGTCACGTGGTCGGGGTTCGTTCATTGACTGAGAAATTCTTCTACTTAGGTAGTCATTTCCAGTCCTTCTGCTGAATCCTCTCCATTCTCCATTACTCTCCGACTCGAGACGTCACCGTAACTTCACCTTTCCTCTCCTGTCAACATACTTGTAAATTCCTTGTTTCAGATATACTAGTCCGTTTCTCCTTCCTCAGTCTCCACTGATTCCGTTACATTGTTCCACTAATTTTCAAAATTCGAGACTATAAATGTATCAGTTCAGACTTAGGATGACAAGGTCGGTTATCAATTCACTAGAACTCATTTAATAATTGGTGTGATTCGACGTCGAAGGGGTAGAATTACATCACTATCACGACCATGGATGGAGTGTCCCAAAACCACTCTTAATTTAGATATGTAAAGACTTCGAGAAGTACCGTGGTTTGGACTTTCCCTCGGGATACTAACATCGAGGACACTAACGTTAACTTTCAAGTTCAGACTCATTGAGTCACTAGTTACGTTTCTTTATCTACTTTTTATCTAAGTTCCCTCATCCAGACTATCTGTTTCACGAATTCCTTGATACCTGTCTCCAAACACTGTAACATATCCTCCACCATTAGTTTTGGTAGGGGTTCTTTTTCTTTACGTTTTTCCATTTTACCAACAGACTCCTCCCGAAGTTTATCGACTCTTTTCTTCTCTTCGATTCCCGTTTCCTCTTTTCCTATCTACATGGGTAAATTCACGTCTCAAGATTTCTTATCGTTCCTCTCGATTCATTCGGAAAGAGTCACTAGTTACGTTACTTTATCTCCTTTTGTTATCTTACCCTTTCTGATCTCTAGAGAAGTTCTTTTAATCTCTACGGTTCCCTTATAAAGTACGTTTCTACTTGTGTTATTACCTGTCTTTACCATACCTGGATTGTCTTCGTCTTCAATAATTCTTCTCCACCGTTCTTATGTGTCTTCTTGATATATTTTTTCTAGTAGTACTGGGTCTATTGGTGCTACCACACTAGTGAGTGGATCTCGGTCCGTAGGACCTTACGCTTCAGTTCACCCGGAATCTTTCGTAGTGATGCTTGTTTCGATCACCTCCACTACCGTAAGGTCAACTCGATAAAGTTTAGGACTTTCTACTACGACACTTTCACGACGTGAGTTATACGGTCGTTTAAACCTTTTGAGTCGTCACCGGTATCCTGACCTTTTCCAGTCAAAAGAAAGGTCAAGGTTTCTTTCCGTTACAGTTACTTACAATTTTGATAGTGTGTTAACGTGATCGTTTCATTACAAGAGTTTGCTATCGTTTCATTACGATTTTTAAGAGGTTCTGTCCAAAGTTGTCATACGTTTATCACTTTAAGGTGTACAAGTTCGACCTAAATCTTTTCCGTCTCCCTGGTCTCTAGTTTAACGGTTGTAGGCGACCTGGTGTCTTTTTCGTTCTCTCAAGGTCTTTTTGTAGATAAAGACGAAATAACTGATATGGTTTCGGAAACTGACACACCTAGTGTTGTTTCACACCTTTTAAGACTTTCTCTACCCTTATGGTCTGGTGGACTGGACGGAGAACTCTTTAGACATATGTCCAGTTCTTCGTTGTCAATCTTGACCTGTACCTTGTTACCTGACCAAGGTTTAACCCTTTCCTCATACAGTTCCGTCATATAACAGTGATACGAATAAATTGAATATACGTCTCATGTAGTACGCTTTACGGTCCGACCTACTTCGTGTTCAATCTTAGTTCTAAAGACCCTCTTTATGGTTATTGGAGTCTATGCGTCTACTGTTGTGGGAATGTCGTCTTTCACTTCTTCTTGATTTCTCGGAGAACTACTTTCACTTTCTCCTGTCACCTTTTTCGACCGAATTTTGAGTTGTAAGTTTTTTGATTTCTAGTACCGTAGGTCAGGGTAGTGAAGTACCGTTTATCTACCCCTTTGTTACCTTTGACTCTGTCTGAAATAAAACCCCCGAGGTTTTACTGACGTCTACCACTAACGTCTGTACTTTAATTTTCTGTGAACGAAGAACCTCCATTTCGGTACTGGTTGGATCTGTCGTATAATTTTTCGTCTCTATAATGCAACAACTGTTTACAGGTAAACCAGTTTCGATACCAAAAAGGTCATCAGTACATACCTAAACTTTCAACCTGATATTTCTTTCAACTTGGACTACGAAAACTTGTAACCACAACCTCTTCTGAGAACTTCCGTCCTCCTCTTCGCCTACTGTCTCATACTCTATCAACCTACCATAGCGGTTGAACTACCTGTACTCAAACTCGTTCGAGGTCCTCACCCACTACCTGTCCCTTCGGACCGTATGATATCAGGCACCCCAGTGTTTCTCAGTCTGTACTGACTCGCTGACCTGACTTGACTTGAGTTGAGTTGATTAAGTTACCAGGAATATCGTTTTTATTTACGTCGTCCTTCTTAATTCTGATTTTATGATTTAAACTAAAACGTGAACAACTTAAATTCAATTGTTACATTGTAAGTCAACATCTAACGGACCCCGACGACTTTTTCACCCCGACTTCGACTCGATGTTGTTCCACTCTTTAAATCTGAACCGTCTGTAGGTTTAGCTCTGGATTATAGAAGGAGGACGAAATATTTTATAAGTAATCGTCGACGTCGTTCATATCAGTCATGATCAACGTTTAATGACTTATAAGTCAATTGAGATCCTTGTAGTCGTCCCTTGGAAAGGTTTGTAGATATCTCTTTTTAAAAAGGTTTTGTTTTTAGTTGACTATGGAAGGAAAAAAAGAAGTAATTTTCTTTTTTCAAGATATACTAGACTACGACAACAGTCTATAGTGTTCTTTATGTTACCAAGTCAGGAAATCGTGGAATTTACCTTCCCAGTTATGACAGTAGACAACAGTGGTAATCATTTTTGTTTTGTTTTGTTTTTTGGAATTTTGTGTATTATTTTCCAGGAATGTTGTCGTAGGTTGTCTAATGCACAGTGAAAGTGAAAAGTGAAAGTACGTAACCTCTTCCTTTGCCGTTGGGTGAGGTCGCAAGAACGGACCTCTTAGGGTCCCTGTCCCCTCGGACCACCCGACGGTAGATACCCCAGCGTGTCTCAGCCTGTGCTGACTTCACTGAATCGTCGTCGTCGTCCATTAACTCGATAGAGTCGAGTAACTCAAATTTTTTTTTTTGAGAACCCTTAATAGGGCACCTATCCGATCGAATGGGAGGAGGGGCGACGGTTTTTTTTTTTTTTGTTTTTGTCAACTCTTTAGTTTTAAAATTTAAATCGGTATAATCTCTTACTTGTAGAAGGAAGAACCGTGGTACTGAACTGGTAGAAAGATCTATAATAGTTTTTTACGTAATTCTTTTACGTTATAATTTATCGTAACTATTGGATGATGTGAAGACACGAGGACTTTAAGAATTTCTTCACCGGACGTGGTGATGTAGACCGAAGGAGACGACGAAGGAGGACGTTAGTCCTAGAGTCGGGGTGGTCATGCAACGAAAGGGTTTGTGGTCTTCACCAGGGAGCCCAGTTTACGTGGTTGGTAAGGAGGTCGACGTAAGGCGGAGTCGAGAGGATACTTAAGTAAAGAAAACTCGGTGTTACACTTATCCAAACAAATAAAATTTAGTGTCCAAAGTGTCTGCACTTAGAGTAAAATCGAAGATCTGAAATGATCGACACACCGAAACCCGTTTCACCGATGACGGACCTCGGAGTCGAAAGAGTTTCCATTTTTACTAACACTATTGCTAACGATGAATAGTGTCTAGTTGTCAGTCACTAGTGATGAAGACAAGAACAGTACTTCTGGTTTTCCCTTTTACATATATTTTGCAGACTGGGTAGCGTCTTTCGAGTGAGAGGTGGGGGTTGAAGAAACACGTCTTAGGCAAAAGGATTTCTTTCCTTGTATACAAAAATTATAAGATCTAATGAACAAAAAAGAAAAGTTTCAAAATTAGTGGACAAAACCGAAAGAAACTCAGCCTTTATGACTTAGTAAAGAGGAGTTCAAGTGTAAATAGTAATTTATTAGAAGTAGAGACTTAATTAGGAGAAAAACGATTGAAGACGGATAAAAAATAAAATGAAGATTAACTTAAAGAACATAGGGTGAAGTCCTGAAAAAATCAGAGAAAATTACAAAAACGAATGACGATGAATGGATGGATGAAAAAGGACAGAATCACAGGTAAACTCAAATGTACCAGAGAAGGGAAGTGAATGTACTTGTGCCTTATGATCTTCCGAATAACTCCGAAATTGATACGATTTTCAAAATAACTCCGAATTGATACGATACCCTCTTCCTTTATCGTTGTTGAGGTCACAAGAACGGACCTCTTAGGGTCCCTGTCCCCTCGGATCACCCGACGGCAGATACCTCAGTGTGTCTCAGTCTGTGCTGACTTCGCTGAATCGTCGTCGTCGTCGTCGTTGATACGATACTTTCATTTTCTGCGAACGAGGAACCTTCCTTTCGATACTGTTTGGATCTGCCACATAATTTTTCGTCTCTGTAGTGAAACGACTGTTTACAGGTATATTATTTTTGATATCAAAAAGGTCATCAACACATTCCTTCATTCTCAACCTGGTTTTTCTTTCGACTCGTGCCTTTTTCATTACGAAAGTTTGACACCACGACCTCTTCTACGAACTCTTAGGAAACCTGACGTTCCTCTACATTGGTCAGTCAAGATTTCCTTTAGTTGGAACTTATAAGTAACCTTCCTGACTACGACTCCGACTTCGTGGTTATGAAACCGGTGGACTACACTTCCTGGTTGAGTGACTTTTTTATGGGACTACGACCCTTTCTAACTCCCGTCCTCCTCTTCCCCCGTTGTCTCCTACTCTACCAATATATCGTAATGACTGAGTTAATGTACTATTAACTCCATTAATGAGTTAATGACTGAGTTAAATAATGTACTTAAGGTCATTTGAGGTCCTCTATCACTTCCTTTCCCAATCGGACCGTGGGACGTAAAGTACCCCAGTGTCTCAGTTTGTACTGAATCAAAGACTTGTTGTTGATACGACACAGAGTGATTTCAAAGGACGCTAGAGAAGAGTAAAAGAAAGGAACGGTTAAATTGATGACACGTGTTAAAAAATTTTAAAATAAAATCACGTCCTGTATTGATCTTTAAACTCCAAGAGGTGGGTGGGTGATCCGGTAAAGGGATGAATCCCTCCGTCCCTTGGTCACATTGGTCATACCTTTCGAAATTCGACGTAGAAGGTAAACATTATTTTTTTCTCTTAGATAACGAAGGGTGTCTGTTACTACTCCCACCTAGAGTATTGGTAGTTTTGTGTCTTATAGGTCGGACTAAACACGTCTCCCACGACTCTTTAGTAAAAATTTTAAGCATACTTTCAACCGGATTTCGAGTTGTAAGTCTTTTGCTTCTAGTACCGTAGGTCAGGGTAGTGAAGTACCCTTTATCTACCCCTTTATCACCTTTGTCACAGTCTGAAATAAAAAACTCCGAGGTTTTAGTGTCGTTTACCACTAACGTCGGTAATTTAATTTTCTGTGAATGAGGAACCTTCTTTTCACTACTGGTTGGATCTATCATATAAGTTTTCGTCTCTGTAATGAAACGGCTGATTCCAGGCAGATCAGTTCCGATACCAAAAAGGACACCAGTACATACCTACACTCTCAACCTGACACTTCTTCCGACTCACGACTTCTTAACTACGAAAACTTGACACCACAACCTCCTCTGACAACTCTCAGGGAACCTGACGTTCCTTTAGGTTGGTCAGGTAAAACTTCCTCTAGTCGGGACCCTAAAGAAACCTCCCTTACTACGATTTCGACTTTGAGGTCACGAAACCGGTGGAGTACGCTTCTCAACTGAGTAACCTTTTCTGAAACTACAACCCTCCCTAACCCCCGTCCTCCTCTTCCCCTGCTGTCTCCTACTCTACCGACCTACCGTAGTGACTGAGCTACCTGTACTCAGACTCACTGGAGGCCCTCAACCACTACCTGTCCCTCCGGTCCGTACGACGTTAAGTACCCCAGCGTCTCAACCTGTGCTGACTTACTGACTTTACTTGACTTGACTTGACTACTCTTTATGATTGGAATCTTAGTAAGGTAAATCCTTTATTGTTATATACAATTAATACCTTTATATAAAAAGAAATTTCTTTTTATAAGATATATTCTTGAAATGAAACTATCCTATCGATTTTTTAATTTTTATGTCGACTTGAAAAATGAATGTAGGATCAAATGTTTGTGTTCGTTTTCGGAAGATTCCTGGGTGAGATCCCTCAACGCAGTTGGTCTCCTATAATCTTACAGGAATTAGTGTCCAGTCGTTTGGTATTCCCTGGTCTGTCATTTATAAAAGTCGGAACATTTAGTATGTCAGAGACAGTGTTGATGAGTTGAGACGGTGGTTTCATGTTTTTGTCGGTCCCTGTTATTCACACCGTCGTAAGATTGTTTCGAAATAGATATTTTGACTTTTAAACACACACGCGTACGCGTACGCGTACGAGTCAGTACGAACTGAGAAATGGTCGGTAGATTTTTCATTTTTGGGAAGAATCGTTCACTGGGTATTTTTAGTGTATCATCCTGTCTAAACTAAGGGTCCGGTATCAAATTGATGGGATGGAGATTTCCTAAGTAGAAGCACCTCCTCCCCTTAACCTTAGTATTATCTCTCTTCAGTTCTAAAACATGTAGGTTCTTCTTTCACCTTTCATTGGTCGTTTACCTTTTCGTGTCATTGTAAAGACTTAGTTGTTCACTCCTTCCCCTTAACCAGTACGTTTGTTTTCTTAATTTTAATTTTATTTATGAAACATACCTAATATTAGTTCTAATATATCTTATATTAGTTCATATAACACAGTGAGTAATTTATACTTAACCGCGTTAAATTGTTTTCGGTCGATTGGACACTGAAGTTCTTAGGTATGACTTTTGGTTTTCTGTTCTTTTTATCCTCAACTTTAAGTCAATTCAAACTTTAAAACCGGTTTCTATATAGTGTCTCTGTGTTCGTTTATCAGTTACAGTCATGATTATAATCTGTTTCATTTAAAGTTCTGGCTTTCGTAATTTATCTTTTTTTTTTACTATGGACGACACCTGAATCAACATAGGAGAGGGTCTAAGTATACACCTTCAAGATTAGGGGTTACCCTGATACAAACCTTTATGCCTATAATCCTCCTTTAATTTTAATTTTATCACAATAGAAGAAATAGGTCTTCCGAAGGGACCACCGAGTCTACTATTTCTTAGACGGACGGTAGGTCCTATGGACTTAAGCTAGGGTCCCAACCCTTCTCGAGGACCTCTTCCCTTGTCGACGGGTGAGGTCATAAGAACGGACCCTTTAAGGTACCTGTCTCCTCGGACCACCAGATGTCAGGTATTCCCAGAGTTTTTCAACCTGTACTGACTCGTTGTATCGTATGTACGTGTTAAGAAATAGGTAAGCGCGAAGGGGCCACCGAGTCTGTCGTTTCTTAGACGGACGTTACGTCTTCTAGACCCAAGCTCGGGACCCAACCCTTCTAGGGGACTTCTTTCCTTACCGCTGGAAAGGTAAGAACGGACCTATTAAGGTACCTGTGTCCTTGGACCATCCGTTGTTAGGAAGCCAAGTGTTTTTCAGACCGTACTGAGTCATTGATTTTGAGGGAGAAATAGGTAAGTGACAACTACGTGTAGATCCAACAAGGGTTCAGAACCGATAACGTTTCTCACGACGACACTTGTATCCTCACGTACATAGAAAAACTTAACATCAAAACAGACCTATATACGGGTTCTCACTCTAACGGTCTAGTATACCATTACGATAAAAATTAAAAGACTCATTGGAGGTTTAACAAAAAGTGTCACCAACGTGGTTGATGTAAGGATGGTTGTCACATCCTCCCAACGGAAAAGAGGTATGGGAGAATTTGTAAACAATAAACGTTTGAAAAATTACTACCGGTAAGACTGACCGTACTTCGTCATGGAGTAATATCTAAACTCTTCTATACCATGTATATATGTTACCTTATGATGAGTCGGTATTTTTCTCATTTTATTGTGGTAAACGTCACTATACCTACGTTGATCTCTAATGGTATGATTCACTACATTTAGTCCTTCTCTTTCTGTCTATGGTATACGAGAGTGAATTTGCACCTTAGATTTTATACTGTGGTCACTTGGATAGATACTTTGTCTTTGTTTTGAGTCCCTGTATTTCTCCAACGGTTCCCCTTCCCTCCGTACTCTCCCAACGTGACCCTCAAACCCTACTCATCTACGTGTGACCACATATATCTTACCTATTTACTGTTCCAGGATGACATATCCTGTTCGAAAGGTAAACCTTGTCACCATTTCATAGGTGAACGGTCACGTCCTCTACATCCTCTGTATCCAAGATAGGGACCCAGACCTTCTAGGGGACCGCCTCCTTTACCGTTAGGTGAGGTCATAAGAACGGACCTTTTAGGGTTCCTGTCTCCTCGTACCACCCGATGTCAGGTGCTCCAGTGTTTCTCAACCTGTACTGACTCACTGACTACATATCGTGTCCCTTAATTAATATAAGTTGTAGGACACTATTTGGTTGTACCTTCTCTTATACTCTTTCTTACATATATATATATATACATACACATACACACACACACGTAAACACATACACACACAAATATACACATTGACTCAGTGAAACGACATACCGTCATTAATTCTGTAAAATTAAGTTGATATGAATTTAAATTTTTTTTTAACGACGGAATACTGGGTCGTTAGGGTGACGACCCGTATGTGTGGCTCCTTTGGTCTTAACTTTCTCTGTACACATGGGGTTACAAGTAGTGTCGTGACAAATATTATCGGTCCTGTACCTTCGTTGGATCTACAGGTAGTCGTCTACTTACCTATTCTTTCGACACCATGCATATGTGTTACCTCATAGTGAGTCGGTAATTTTTCTTATGTAAACTTAGTCAAGATTACTCCACTTACTTTGACCTCGGATAATATGTCTCACTTTATTCGGTCTTTCTTTTTGTGGTTATGTCATATGATTGTGTATATATACCTTAAATCTTTCTACCATTACTATTGGGAGGTATGCTCTGTCGTTTTTCTCTGTGGCTACATATCTTGCCTGAAAATCTGAGACACCCCTTTCCCTCTCCCACCCTACTAAACCCTCTTACCGTAACTTTACACATATGATAGTCCATTTTTTGTTTAGCGGTCAGATACAAACTATGTCCAATGTCCTACGAACCCCGACCACGTACCCCTACTAGGTCTCTCTACTATACCCCACCATTCCCCCTCCCCCTAAGTCCTAACCCTTGAGTACATGTGGGTACCGACTAAGTACAGTTACATACCGTTTTGGTTATGTCATAACATTTCGTTTTATTTCATTTTTATTTTTAATTTTCTTTAGTCCTCATGGGTCAGGTACCCGGTGTCTGGTTATGACTAGGTGTCGGATCCTTGACCCGGTGTGTCATCCTCCACTCACCGTCCGTTGATTTCGAAGTAGACGGTGAGGGGATGTGAGCGTAATGACGGATTTAGTAGAGGGGGTTGGTCAGGTACCTTTTTAACATAAGGTACTTTGGTCAACTACTTTCACTTTCTCCTCTCACTTTTTCAACCGAATTTTGAGTCGTAAGTCTTTTGATTCCAGTACCGTAGACCAGGGTAGTGAAGTACCGTTTATCTACCCCTTTGTCACCTTTGTTACTGTCTGAAATAAAACCCCCCGAGGTTTTAGTGACGTCTACCACTGACGTCGGTACTTTAATTTCTGCGAACGAGGAACTTCCTTTTCGGTACTGGTTAGTTCTGTAGTATAATTTTTCGTCTGTAATGAAACGGTTGTCTCCAGTCAGATCAGTTTCGATACAAAAAAGGTCACCAGTACATACCTACACTCGCAACCTGATATTTCCTTCGACTCGTGACTTCTTAACTACATAAACTTGACACCACAACCTCTTCTGAGAACTCTCAGGGAACCCGACTTTCCTCTAGGTTGGTCAGACAGGATTTCCTTTAGTTAGGACTTATAAGTAACCTTCCTGACTCCGACTTCGACTTTGAGGTTATGAAACCACTGGACTACGTTTCTTGGCTGAGTAACCTTTTCTGGGACTACGACCCTTTCTAACTTCCACCCTCCTTTTCCCCTGTTGTCTCTTACTCTGCCAACCTACCGTGGTGATTGTGCTGCCTGTACTCAAACTCATCCGAGGCCCTCAACCACTACTTGTCCCTTCGGACCACATGACGTCAGGAACCACAACGTTTTTCAGCCTGTACTGACTCGCTGATTTGACTTGACGTGACTAATTTGGTCAGGGACCACGGTTTTTCCGACCCCTGGAAACCTAATTCACCCTAGTTTTCCCACTCTGGAATAAACTATCATAATCACCGGAATATTCATCTCCTTCTCTCTAATTTTTCCATTCTTTATTATAATCATTAATTCTCTCGTAAAGTGTTGTTTGTTTTGTTTCCCCCCTAAATATGTCTGTTTATCCCCTCCCTCTAAAGATGCTTGTTTTTACACTTTGTAATTTATTTTATAATTTTCGATTATTTTATAAAAGATAGTTTTCTGATTGTTTTATTTTCGTAACAAGAGAGGGGTTGATAGTCGTTCGAACTAATTCCCCCTTTATCTTGTATTTATATATTATAATTTTATAATATAAGTAAGTAAATAATAAAATAAGTAAGTTAACTCTATATGAATAACTAATCTTTGACACATAGTCCTTCTTTCTCTTTTATCACTACTTGTCACTAAGAACATGATATCTAATACATGTGATTTTATGTTTATTTACGAGTATTATACTAGTCTTAAACACACAATTTATATTTAAGAACTTTGGTTCCTGTATATGACACTTCCTTTCGGATCACTAACGACAGTACGTTTGAGGTCTTCTTTAGGACTCATACTGATGGATGGATCTAATTGGGAGTTTTACTATCTGATAGACTTTTCCAGTTATAGATGTTTCCTTTGATCTTATCATTTCCAAATAGTACATTTTTTACAGGAGGTCGTTTTTCTATTCTACAAAACTTCTTAAATACGGTTAGTTAAGTTGAATCTACTTTACCTATTTAAGGAATTTTTTTGTGTTAGTGATTTAAACAAGTTCTTTTTTTATGTATTTTTATAATTATAAAGACATAGACATTTTATTTAACTCAGACTTTAAAATTTAGAAAGATGTTTCTTTTACGGTTCGGGACTACTGAAACGATCACTTTGGAGGTTTGTAAAGTTCTCTTTATGGTCAGAATTTTGTAAGTCTTTAATCTTTTCCTTCCTTCTTTCCCTGTCTCCTTCCTTCCTTCTTTAAACAGGTCGAGTAAAATATCCCGATTGAATTGGGACTATAATTTTAGTGAATACTAATGTCTTTTCTTTTAATATCTTTTTATACAAAAAGTTACTTTTATGTACGTTTTTAAGATTCGTTTTAAAATCGTTTATTTTAAGTTACTATACATTTTTAGTTTTTATATAATAATTGACTTAAACGAGGTTCTTAAGTATCCACATGTTTATTCGTTTTTACATGAATTTTCAATATGAATTGACATATACATAATGTGAAGTCGTTTTAAAAATTTACAGTGGTCTGTTTTGTATAATATCGACAAAAAGAAGGTTTACAGATTCTTGTCCACTACGATAGTAAGATACTTCAATACAATTAGAAGTAACTGTTTGAATCTCTAGTTAAAATAAACACTTGTGTTTAAATTTTCAAGATTTATTTTCTAATCGTATAAATCAGGAAGACTCATAACTTTTTGATAATGTGATACTAATATATCTAAAAAAGACTCTTTAAAGTTGTACTCCTCCCGATAGTGATATTAAGAAGTGAATTGTTTTCTCTTTTTTATAATATACTATTTCAATTTATCTATAAACGATTTTAAATTTTCGGTGAATATTGTATTATTCAGGAATTCGTAATACATTGTCTTATTTTGAGAAATTTACTAGCTATTATAATAAAGATATGTATGTATACGTGTATACGTGTACATTTCTGATAATAAACAAATAATAAAATAAATATAAAACTCATCGTTCACAGTATAACTTATTTCTTACGACTTTGGTAAAGATCATTTTAGTCCTTGTACTTTCTCTACAGATGGTAAAAGTAGTAGTAATTTTTAAGAATATTACTAGTAGAGAGGTAATTCCGGAAGGGATTGATGAGACAGATTTTAAGTCAGGGGCGGGAGTAAGGTTCGGAAAGACAAGGGGAAAATATGAAAGAGAAGTCGGAGACAGTAATAGGTGATAGTAGATTTTAAAGAAAACGAATACAGACAGAAGGAATTCTTGTATATAAAACAGACGAATAAGTGTCCATACAGGAATTGTGGGTGTGCTACGGACACGTAATGGGAGAGCTATTTATTAAAGATGTACTACTCAATCCATTGTTCTGTTCTAATACTTCCTCATTCGAATCTATAACCTTCTGTTTTAAGTGGAAAAAATAATCATCTACTATTATAACTTATGGATCTTTTGGGTTGTATCTGAATATTACATTGGTAATTTAAATTATTTTATTAACCTGTTCCACCGACCTCTACTCATATGTTTTAGTTCTAAAAAAAGAAACATAACATTGTACGTAAATTTTTACTTCTACCCCGTTTACAGAGTAAGTACCCCTGTTTATTTTTAACGTTTATGTTTCCATTGTATTTTAAAATTTCATTATATTTTTCTGTCTTGGATATATTATGTTTAAGATTTTTCTTTATTTTGTGATATAATAAAATCATTATATAAAACCTATATTTAAGAATTATAGAAGGTTATATTTACAAAAGATATAATCATATTGATTTTGTTAAGTTTGATATTAAGGTTATAAAAACCTTTAACCTAATATTTTAAATATAATTTTTTTCATACAGAGTATTATAGGTACTTTTTTAAAATTAGATGTTACAACCTGTTGAAAAGAATTCTCTGTCATTTTAAATGATAGTTCAATAACGTTAGTTTTATTATACCCCGATTAAACTCCTATTTATCTCGTTTCTTGTTTTATTTCCCGGACATGATGTTTGTATTACACTTTATTGTATACTGATTTTACTTTACTTTAAAGATACCCTCTTCTGACCAGATGAATTATTTAATACGTACTTTTTTGTAAGACAAGTAAACCTTCTTTTTTTTTTAGTTTGTGGAGTATGTTATGTTTTTATTTATATTCTACCTAATTTAAATTTACGTTTCCTATTTTTAATTTAATAATCTGATATTGAATCATCTGAAAAAGTGTTGGAGTAAGTGTCATTCCCTTCAGAAGATTTCAGTTTGTCCTTTAGGTCTTTTGTATTTTCTTTTCTGTCTGTAACGTACGTTACTGTAATATACGTTTTCTGATTCCGATTCACTTTAGTTACGTATGGTTTCCGAATCCAACCTCCTATAAATTGATTCCACCGACAGTTTTTTAGTTATAGAAATTATAATTTTCGAAATTCAAAACAGTTATTTGGATAATATTTATTTATCTTTATCTTTTTACCCGATTCTTATACTTGTCTGATTAAATGTCTTCTCCTTTATGTTTACAGGTTATTTATGATTTTCCGTTAGTATCAGATAGTACTATGACGTATATGTTTTTTTAATATGAGATAAAATAGATATTTTTACATTTAAAACGTTCATATTATTGTAGTATCTGACCCCTCTTATATCTCTTTGTCAGTGAGAGTATTTAAAGATCATTTTTGTACTTAATTATGTTTGAAAATTTCACCATTAGAAAACCATACACAAATTGTGTACGGTGTGGATGATTCTACAATAACTTTACCAAGGTTCCATATAATTTGTATTTTTACTCATACAGTTCAAGGAGAGACACATTTTATCCTACTATCTAAATCATGTATAACATAATCTTATCAAATGTCGATATTTTTCATCTTAGTCTGTATTTGTTCAGTGTAACGAACGACTTAACTCACCCTCCCTCTTTCTGAACTACCTGATCAGAACCTTTGTCGTGTATAGTGATGATAAGTGAAATTAATCGATCTTGAGTCCGTACACTGGTGTACTTTAACGTTTTCTCTGACTCTTTTACATTAGATAGACACGGGTTCTCCTTCTCTTCTTCCAAAATTACCTGACAATTGTCAGAGACACTATCTATCTTTATATCTATCTACTACTATAATTATCTATTATCTGTAACCCGTTCGATAGACTGACATAGACATTGATATGGTGTATTTAAGTCATATTAGTATTAAAAATAAAGACCGTCTTTAATGTTCTTTGAGACTTATTCTTAACACGATAATAAAGTCGTTTATCTTCTCTCACTCTCAAAATAACATAAAATATGGAGAGACCTGTATATGAGGGATTTGTATATATAAAAAATGGGAAATAGGGGGTTTTTTCCCTGATGTCCTACATTCATTTTTCTGATCTAGGGTATACAGAAGAAACAAAGAGATACACAAATTTGACTTATCTACGTAAATATTAATGATTATTCGTACATTGTTTTTTATTGACGATTTTCATGCGACTTTTTTTATGTGCATCAAAAGGTGTTCGTTGAACTGTTCGATAGGATAATTTTACTTTTTCAGTCATATATTTCTATATATTTGATCCGACAAATAACGTAGAAACAGTTCCGTTTACATTGTTGTAGAGAACTACCTTGGACTTTTTAATCACCGTTTGTATCATACCTTTTCGTTAAGAGTGTGAAAAAACCAAAGTATTAGGAAAGTGTGAAAATTTTGAATAATTCCTGAAGGTTCTGAAAGACAAATACTCCCAACTTAAATAGTAATAAAAAGTATAATCATAAAGTGATTCTTTAAATTTACAAATTATTGAGAAACTTTATTTTTATGT
Organism: Capra ibex; assembly: GCA_006410555.1. Taxonomy (NCBI): domain Eukaryota; kingdom Metazoa; phylum Chordata; class Mammalia; order Artiodactyla; family Bovidae; genus Capra; species Capra ibex. The sequence goes on from SJYO01011301.1 coordinate 1,014,260, forward strand.
GAATGGTATATAATTGTGTATTGTATAAAATAAATTTTTACCTATAAAAGTGTTTTATTTTTTATAAATAACTTTTCTCACCTTGACAATATAAAAACGTTCAGAGATTACTGACAGAAATATTTTATATCGAAGTTAGTCGAAAATGTAAAAATTAGACGACGACACACAATACAACCGATTATATGTACTTTTTTTGAGTCGGTGTGCATCTATAAATCAACGTTTTCCCCCTCTAATCAAATTATCGTAAAAGTCTAGTAAAAATACAAGAAGAAACCATAATATGGTTTTACATTGTTCATTGACAAATAATTCCCAATTGACGTTACATTTTAGACTTTAGATATAGTCACTTAAAAAACACGTCAATCTAATTTTATAAATAAAACGTGAAATTCGTCGAGAAAATGGGAAAATACTAAAACTTCATAGTACGTAACTAGTAAACCCTTTATAACCAAGTAATTCAATATCGTCTGGAGGGTTTACAACTGTGTAGTAATATATTATATTTTCTTAGTTGAGATAATTATATGGTTACTACAAGTCCCACCCTCTATTTTCATAAGATTTTAACGAATATTCGAACTTGAAATAGTAGTTGTTTTTTTTAGTAGTCAACAAAAGGAACTTCACTGTCCGAGTGAAACAAGTAAAAATTAGAATAAAGTAAATTAAAGGTTATGGGTCTAGATTTATTGGCCAAAAGTCGGAAATAAAAAAGAATTTTTGCCACGAAGTACCTTTCGCGTCGACGGAAATTCGAGTGTTCAGTTAATGTCTACTCGAAAAGGAACTCCGTCGGTAGTATGAAGTCAGACGGTCTTTGTGCGAAGCACGTCAGAAGAGTAAAGTGGTCGGTCTTATAATTTCCCCGTATATGAGTTCCGTTACCGTTGGGTGAGGTCATGAGAACGGACCTTTTAGGGTACCTGCCTCCTCGGACCACCCGACGTCAGGTGCCCCAACGTGTCTCAGCCTGTGCTGACTTCGCTGAATCGTCGTCGTCGTCGTCAAATTACACTGACGGAACTAAGTACGATTCACCGTGATCACCATTTCTTGGGTGGACGGTTACGTCCTTTGTATTTCTACGTCCAAGCCAGGGACCCAACCATTCTATGGGACCTCATCCTTTACCGATGGATGAGATCATAAGAACGGACCTCTTTGAGTACCTGTCTCCTCGGACCTCCCGATGTCAGGCACCTCAACGTCTCAGCCTGCACTGACTTCCCTGAATCGTGTCAGGTTCAAACCTAGTCACTATAGTTGAGAAATCGACACACTGAATCCTCTGTGAATGAATTAAGATCTCTCCGAGTCAAAAAACAAAACAACGACAACAACAAAAATAGACGTTTTTCATTTCGTTAGTGTGTTAAATTCACGGGTTATGCATCAAGTGTTTAAAGCTTATGTCTGACCTCATAATTATACGTCGTGGAGTCTACTTGTATCTCAACTTGTCAACATTTTAGATGACCCCTCAACCGACCGACTGTCTTAATCTTTATTTTGGTATCAAAATGCTATTAACACTGTGTTACTAAACCGATAGACTCAAAATCAAAAAGTCAGGGGTCTTACTCTTGTGGTATAGAAAAGTAGAGTCATCATCGACTTCCGTTTTAGATCCGACAGGTCTGATATTCTTCCTCCATTTTATGGGTTTGTAAAAGACCTAAAACCGACAAATACCTGGGATAAACTGGGTATATACGTGGGTCAATAAGAGTTCATCTTACAACTTCTCGACGTACTATCTTTTGAACGTATCTCGTGAGAATTCTTGAAAACTTTTTTACATGAAACAAATCTAAGAATATGAACTGACACTTAGTCAAATTTAAAATTCATTATTATATGTCATTGTGTTTTCATTTCTCACCAATCAATAAAGATTTACTACTTCATTAGTAACCAAAAATAAAAGAAAAATACAATGAGACAAAAAGATGGTAATCGTAAAAACAAATGGCAAAATTTCAATAAATTTTAACAAAATTTTTGTCTTTTTAGTGTCACTCGAACCAAATACCTTAAAATAACGTTAAAACGTGTCGTAAATTTAAAAGTTTCCTAATCAATTTTAAACTTTTCTTATCACGTAAATGGAACCGTTTCCCTCTTTTATCTGAAACATCACCAAAATCGGAAAGTAGGTGTTAAAAATCCTTTTCTGACGGATGGGTTTTCGGTAATCAAATTACTGTGTTACATTCACAATAAGACCCTTCATCTTGCGACACTAATTTGGACACGATTTAGAGACGGTGGGAACCCCCAAACGAGAGCAGGATTGTTTCTCACGAGTTCAGTCTGTACCTTGTCGGAAGTCACGTCGTATCCCAAACATCCAGAACAGAACTGTAGGGGTTGACGAAGAAACTGGAGGTTTCGGGAAGGCCCCCGTCGACAAGTGGGACTTCTGAAAGGAGGGGACTCTTTAGGTAGAAGCCTTCCAACACTCGACGAGCAAGGAGTCTTTAGAGGACAAGTAAACCGTCGACCTTCACCAAAGGAGAGAGCCGATATCTTTTCCCTTTTTTATTGAAGGAATCTCGCGAGACTGTTTCCGTCGTTGGTTGAAGATGAAACCCCCTTTACGTAACCTAAAAACCTTCCTTTGACTTAGGACTTCTACTGAAAATGAAAACTGCAACCAGACCCCGAAGTCTCTCTAATCCATAAAATCCCTCTTGAGTCAGTAGAGGTGGGAGGAGCAAAATGTCTCCTCCTTTGCACCCACGTCTCTCGTCCTCACTGTCTCGGTCACAGCGCGTCGACCAATCGTCGGTGCAGTCCCGGACTGAAGTCAACGTGACCGATGAAGGCGTACCACTGGTCGCCGAAGGTTTCCATAATCGATATACAATAGTCGTTTTTCGTCGGTTGGTTTTTTATTGGGACGCATGTAAGACGTTTCGACTAGTCATTCCTTCACCTCTAAATTTAGAGATATAAACTTTCAATTTTCACCCAGGGTGACAAGATAGTCACAACAAGGGCCTCAGGTACCTATTCGGAGAGAGTGAAATTGAAGTAAGTCCGAATGAATAGTCGTGGAATCGTGTGACCGTCCGTGGTCTTTTTTGAATCTACTTACTTATGACTAACCCTTCGGTCATCACCTAATCTGTAGATTACATACCCTTTCATGAGACTTTCGGACACTTTCCAATTTAAGGGACATTTTTCCCTTATCGGAATGTGTCTGTATGTAAGGTAACAGGGTACAGAATGTCTGTGGCTCTACATATATATATATATATAAAAAAAATGACATAAAACTGAACGATTAGGTCTCTAACTATTTTATATGAGTTACTCCATTTAATACAAATAAGAGAACTCTAATTTTTGGCAATAACAAATAATTGTAGATCATTGATACTGCCTATTCCGTTACCGTGGGGTGAGGTCATGAGAACGGACCTTTTAGGGTACCTGCCTCCTCGGACCACCCGACGTCAGGTACCCCACCGATCCTCAGCCTGTGCTGACTCGCTGAAGTGAAAGTGAAAAGTGAAAGTACGTAACCTCTTCCTTTACCGTTGGGTGAGGTCACAAGAACGGACCTCTTAGGGTCCCTGCCCCCTCGGACCACCCGACGGCAGAGACCCCATCGTGTCTCAGTCTGTGCTGACTTCGCTGAATCATCGTCGTCGTCGTCGTCGTCATTGATACTTGGAGAGTAATAATTTCATCCTCACCAACTAAGTGTTAAAAAGTTCTGTAACCGGGTGGTTTTATGTTTTTGACATCTAGTAAAAGGTTTTAGAAAAACGAATAGTTTTAGTAAAATTTAGTTTAACTTTGGACACTTCAGAAATATAGTCCATACACCAACGTTGTAAATAATATATTCGGACGAAAGGAGAAAATGAAAATTCTGTATTGCTCATGTTTGACCTCGGATAATGTNCCTCTTCCTTTACCGTTGGGTGAGGTCACAAGAACGGACCTCTTAGGGTCCCTACCCCCTCGGACCACCCGACGGCAGAGACCCCATCGTGTCTCAGTCTGTGCTGACTTCGCTGAATCATCGTCGTCGTCGTCGTCATTGATACTTGGAGAGTAATAATTTCATCCTCACCAACTAAGTGTTAAAAAGTTCTGTAACCGGGTGGTTTTATGTTTTTGACATCTAGTAAAAGGTTTTAGAAAAACGAATGGTTTTAGTAAAATTTAGTTTAACTTTGGACACTTCAGAAATATAGTCCATACACCAACGTTGTAAATAAGATATTCGTACGAAAGGAGAAAATGAAACTTCTGTATTGCTCATGTTTGACCTCGGATAATGTGTCTCACTTCATTCGGCCTTTCTTTCTGTGGTCATGTCATATGATTGCGTATATATACCCTAAATCTCTCTGCCGTCACTATTGGGACATACGCTCTGTCGTTTTCTCTGTGTCTGCATATCTTGTCAGAAAACCTGAGACACCCTCTCCCTCTCCCACCCCACTAAACCCTCTTACCGTAACTTTGTACATATTATAGTATATACTTTGCTCAGCGGTCAGGTCCAAGTTACGTACTATGACCCACGAACCCCGACCACGTGACACTGCTGGGTCTCCCTACCATGCCCCTTCCTCCACCCTCCTCCCAAGTCCTACCCCTCGTACACATATGGACACCACCTCAGTACAACTACATACCGTCTTGGTTATGTTATAACATTTCATTAATTGGAGGTTAATTTTATTTATTTAAATATAATTTTTTGTGTTAGTATTGGTTCTTCTTAAATTTTTTATTATTTATTTTATCTTAGAATTTATTGTAAATGGAGTGTGAAATTATATCCTAATCATCTTTTACCAGTTGAAACTTTAATGGACTCAACTTTTTGTTTATGTCACTTCAGTCAGCGGAGTGACAAAGACTTTGTGTGATCCAAGTGAAAGTAGAACCCTGTTATAGGTGAGAGTAGTCATGGATTAATAATGACGATCTTAAGGGTGGGGTGAGGAGGATTGAGGAATCCCGGAGATAGTTTGTAGTGGTGGAGGTGTCATGGTAATACATAATGTTGTGTGTGATGGTGGTAGAAGAGCGGTGGACTTTACGTGATATTTTATTCCCTTTCTGGAGCTGAGAACATCAGTCTTTCGGGACCAAAAGAAGGGTTGGTGTGACGACTGACCGACCCACTTGTTAAAACAGGAGTCATTTTGATATTTACCACCATTGTAATGAATGAAGTTTTATAGGAATAGTCTTCTGCTTTACAAGGTATACTTTGACGGACCGTGTATTCTTCACGAGTTATTCTCAATCTAAGAAAGGAGGGTAAGTATAAATCGTCGACGGACTTACGGTTGAATAATATAAGATATTAATAGGTCGCACTTTTAGAACGAAGATGTTGTACCGGGAACTTCAGTGGACGAAGAGGGACAAGTTGGTGGTCCTGGACGGTATCTACGATTCGAGTGGTTTCATCAATACGTCAGTTGAGTAAAGTTCGACCCCTGATTTCTTATGTTACATTATAAAAAATTTTTAATCGCCAAGTAGAGAAAGGGTTCGGTTTAGTTTGAATAAAACCATTAATTAAGGGAACTAACTTTATCTACACCGAATCATCATCGATCTCTTTGTCAATAATTCTGTTTAGAAGTTTTTATTATTATTTACTTCTTCAGTACGCGTAGGTACATGGAACGACTGGGACGTCCTCACGGGGACCAACGGCGGAGGTGGATCTCGACCGCGTCTACATCTACTGGCACGCATACATGAGCCTGGGCGTCTCGAAGGACCTAGGAAGTGAGGAACGAAGACTTTACCGTTCGTATTGTCTCTTCCATTTATTGTATTTTTACTTTGGAGAGTAAAACGACTCCTGACTTACTCTCAGACTATACCACTTATAACAGTTTGGTTCAAAACTTCAAAGGGAGGGTGAGAGCCGGTTACATATACTTGAAAGGACGGTAAAATAACCAGTTATAGAGTGAAATTGCTATAAACGATTCGTGTATCCACTATGGTACTTCAAAACTTTTACTCAAAAATACTAATAACGATCAATAAGTCAGTGAAGGCTGGTCGTAGTGAATGATAAATCGACGTAGGTACTCTGTTGTCCTGTGAACCTTCTGTAGTACCTTTTGTATACCGGAAATTTCCATCCGTTCAGACTCAAAGTTACAGTCGGAATGGGGAATGACTCATTGTATCCCGTTCAAAATTTGTGAAATTCGGAGTTATTAGTACAGATATCCCCGAAGGGACCATCGAGTCAACCATTTCTTGGGTGGGCGGCCCCAGTTCTCTGGGGCCAAGTTAAGGACCCATCCCCTCTAGGGGACCTCTTCCCTATCCGATGAGAGAGGTCATTAAACCCCGAAGGGACCACCGGGTCTGTCATTTCTTAGGCGGACGTTATACCCTCTGGACCCACTAGGGACCCAACCCTGCTATGGGACCTCCTCCCGTACCGTTGGGTGAGGTCATAAGAACAGGACCTCTTAGGGGTACCTGTCTCCTTGGATCACCCGATGTCAGGATCCCCAGCGTTTCTCAGTTTGTGTTGACTCGTTAGTTCGTGTTAGTACAGATATCTTACCCTTCTGGATGGAGTATTCCCAAAAACATTCATAACTTTCGTGGTAGATAAAGTTTCGTTACTCTTACGTGTGAATTCTTAAGTCCAAGAGTACAAAACCCGAACTTAGGACGACAGGGTGAACGGTCTAGATCTTAGAGTTAGTTCTATAAATTGCAGAGGTTCGTAGGAAGTGACACTATAACGTAACTACTGTCACTGATGAAGGATCTCGATTACTCTATTACACAGAGGACGAACTGTTTTATTAATAACTAACAGACGAACAGAATAGTAGGTCTGTTTCATCTTTCTATTACAAGGAAATCTTAAGTCCTCACAAAGAGACTGATCTTAGAAGGAACGACAAGAAATGGGATACTGAATCCATACGGAAATAGTGGTGTACAAAAATATTATCTTTTGACTTAAGTATTAGAGTTTGTCGATTTATTACTTTAAAGAGAAGGTCATTAGGAGACTTTCGTGATCGAGAACGTTTCGAAAATGGATGTGACTTTTAAGATCTTAAACTCTATAATTTCTTAATAACAGAGGAAAAAATCCTTTAATCTGTTTATTAATAAATCAACTAAAACAACTCAGAAACACTACCACTATCAAATCAGTGATTCAGAACAGACTGAGAACGTTTGGGTACCTGACATCGGGTGGTCCGAGGAGACAGGTAACCTAAGAGGTCCGTTCTTATGACCTAATCCAACGGTAAAGGAAGAGGTCAGAAACACTATCAACTTTTTTAGTGAACTCAGACACCTAATTCTAGTTAAGTGGGTATTATAAACACCGTAACGATAAGAGGCCATTCCTTCGATCTCTTGCATTGTTTTATTAGATACGACGGTAACCTGCGTAGAGACTAAGACTTTTTATCTTATGACAAAGTTTCTTCACTCCGAAAGAAACAGAGAGACCGACGTCATATCCATTACCCAATTTCCTCTGTTACAAACTCCGTCCCCTTTGTTTTTTCCGCAAACGTTATTAAATCTACTCTATGTTACCACAGAATTTGATTCCAGGACCATCTCCCCTACCCCGTTTTTCTATTAATCTATTGACTTCCTAAACCATGACTGACACGTTGTCTCCATTCCCTCTCTCGTCGGTATTCAACATGAACCCAAAGACCACACGTGTCGACTCTCCATCTCACGAATAAACGATTCTTTTAGTGGTTTCCACGTCCCTACAAAAAACTGTAGTTCGTCTCCATAGAATAGAAAATACCCGGTTTTGACGTCCAATGAGACACAGTAAACAGTTGAGGTCTCCCTGTAGACGTACTGGTTCAGATCATATGAGTGTAGTCGTTAATAGGTCGTTACATAAAGGTTTAAAAAGGAAAGAGACCTCTGAATATGTCGGGTTGAACTATTTCGATCAAAAGTGTTTCGTGACGTCATTTCACCCGATACGAAGACGTTTTGAGTCTTCTTTTAATAAGTCGGTTCCTTACTAGAGATGGGATCTATAACCTATATGAGACAAAAGAGACTTGAGACGATAGTGGGAATGAACTAGAGGATTCCGAGTTTTATCGAGGAGAAAACGGTCGAGATTTCTGGAGTAGTCCCGAGAATGATTAGACCTTACTTCTGGACTTGAGTCGGACACTGGTTTACGTCCGTTCGATTGGTCGGTACAGTTAATAGGTCTACTTTTTCGATGACGGTTCTTACTCCGACGGTCGACGTCTCGGAGTCTAAGTCCTCGAATGAAACAAAAGGGGTAAACACTCAACTGTCTCCTAACTTAATGAATTTCTTGAGAAAACTTGAACTTTAAGATTCGGAACGATATTAACCGACTAAGACAATGAGGGTGGGGTTTTTTGCAAGTCACCGAGTCGTAATGGACCTCTTATTTTACGTCAGACCGTAAATTCCGAGAGGTGAGTCCACGGGTTTATACTGAGGAAAGTGTAGGAAGTTCCAGGTTAGTCTCTCCTCTGTTGGGTTTACTTTTAATTAGAAAGATTAGAGAACTGGTTGTTGTCAAACAACGAACATGGAGATTGACCTCGGGAATGAGGTAAAACAACCCTCCAAGTGTGTTGAAAGAGAGGAGTCGTCGTCGTCAGACGTTGAGTTCAGTGATAGGCGTACCGAAACTGACACATTACCGAAGAGACTCGAAATCAAAGGAGTAGACGCTCCTCTATTATAAATAGAACTTCTACCATGTTTGACTGCATTCATTTCGTGGACCGTACTATATACTGCGAATTATATACGAGTTCATTTAATTGTTAAGTATACGTTCTCTAGTCTTGTACATTTAAACCCAGTTTTGATCGATTTTTTATATTAAACCCCAGAAAATACGTATTGAGAGTTAGAGTTTCAAATAGGTACTTAAACGTCAGAAAAAGGGGAAGAAAATAAGAAGAGAAAGGAAGAAAGGAGAGGAGAAAAGGTGAATAAAGGAGAAATCTTTATTCAAGACTTTTCCTTCTTTGAATCTCATGAGAAAGGATTTCATAACAGAAGTCCTGTACTTAGAAAAGGCTACTAAAAACCTCTTTTTTCATGGGGTAAGGTTACAAGGGAAAGGACTTCTAGTCATTTCAAATGATTATATCAGTCCCGAGTTTGTTCTGAACATCAATCCTTTGAAGAAATTGAAACAAATTGAGTCACAAAGTGTTTGAATAAACCGAGATCTTTTAAAGTGACACTTTAACTAATTATGGACCCTATCAGTACTTAATGATCTCATCTACACAGAGACACGATTCAAAGAAGTCAACACAGACTGAGACACACTGGGGTACCTGACGCTGGGTGGTCCGAGGAGGTAGGTACCCTAAGAGGTCCGTTCTTATAACCTCCCGAACGGTCAAGGAAGGGGTTCTGTACAAAGATCAAGGTTCGTTTACCATCCTAATATAAAGAGACTTGAAATTTGAATAAACACCGGTGTTCTGTGTCAAATCGTTTATTTTACACTCACCTTCCCTGTGTACAGTGGAGAGGGACCGTAAATTCCTAGTGACGTACCAAGGGGTCAAGGTGGGGAGAGGAGGACGGAACCACTGGTTGTTGTCAGGACTACTGTCTTAGACCAGAGACTCAGTCTTGTTATACCTAGTCCCGGCGGACTATTGGACATTACTTGTCCATTATACTTGCTCTTTAGAAATAATCAATTTCGGTGACTATATATCATTAATAACTAACGTCGTTGTAGTCGTTTCTACTTAACAAACCGGAATTATTGACCGAAATTAATAGTATGTAAGTTTTAATAGTTAATGTACTTCCAGGTGTTAATTGTACTGGACTTTAAAGTTTAATTGTTGATCTGTCACTTAAGTCATTTGAAAAGTGGATATATGACGAATATCTCCTTGACACCATTCTTCTTACGGATTATCTGGCAAACCCCTTGTCTGACCGTCTTTTCAACATTCATGACAGACATCGTAATCTACACCCTTTAAAATAGAGTCAAGACAGTAAAATATAGACACACTGGAGTCCTTTATGTATACTGAGACTTAGACAAAGAAGTAAATATTTTACATCTATTGTGACGACTGAAGTGATCCGATCAACAGTCCTAATTTCACACTTTCTCGTGACTAGTTCTCAGAGATCGTGTTTCTCTTGAAAATTATTTAACTAGTGACTACCATTAGTATTATTAAGATGGTTTATAATAACATGGTATGGTGTCACTAGAACCACAATCTTACGAGCTCAAAATAGTAGTGGTGAAATCAAAAATCAACTCTCTCCTACTCTTTCACTAAATTGGACATAATGTAAAAGATTAAACATTTAACTTTTTGTAGTGTCGTAGTTTACTTCATTACAATTAATATATGACTGTTTAATACATCGTATGGTATGTTTCGATGAAACACCATTACTACTAATACTCTAGTGACATATTTAAGTAATCGTTTGTGATTGAATAAAAATAGTAAAAAATTGTGTCTCAATCACGACGATGAGGAACCGATTATAAGGATGGATGACGAAGGTCTCCCACGAAAGAAATTTACCGTGGTGATATGTGAGTTGATAAGAGTACCCAGTAAGTGTTGCGGAGTACGAGGGAGTGAGAAGTGACTGACTTAGGAGGACGTGTGTGTGTATGGATAATTTAGTGTGTCAGAGTAATGAAGATGAAAGATTTACAGGGAGACCAGGTGGGTGATGACATATAGGGGAAACAGTAATAGATTTGAAGGAAAGTCAAGTCAATTCAACGAGTCAGCACAGGCTGAGAAACGTTGGGGTACCTGACGACGTATGAGCCGGAGGAATAGGTAGTGGTTGAGGGTCTTAAATGAGTTTGAGTACGGGTAACTCAGCTACTACGGTAGGTTGGCAGAGTAGGAGACAACAGGGGAAGAGGAGGGCGGAAGTTAGAAAGGGTCTTAGTTCCAGAAAAGTTTACTCAGTTGAGAAACGTAGTCCACCGGTTTCATAGCCTCAAAGTCGAAGTTGTAGTCAGGAAGGTTACTTGTGGGTCCTGACTAGAGGAAATCTTACCTGACCAAACTAGAGGAACGTCATGTTCCCTGAGAGTTCTCAGAAGAGTTTGTGGCGTCAAGTTTTCGTAGTTAAGAAACCCTGAGTCGAAAGAAGAATCAGGTTGAGAGTGTAGGTATGTACTGATGACCTTTTTGGTTTCGAAATTGATCTGTCTGGAAACGACCGTTTCATTACAGAGACGAAAAGTTATACGACAGATCCAACCAGTACCTAAAAGAAGGTTCCTCGTTTGTAGAAAATTAAAGTACTGAAGTCAGTAGTAGACATCACTAAAACCTCGGGGGGTTTTATTTTTCAGACAGTGACAAAGGGGTAGATAAAGGGTACTTCACTATCTGATCTACGGTACTAGAAACAAAAGACTTACAACTCGAAATTCGGTTGAAAAAGTGAAAGGAGAAAGTGAAAGTAGTTCTCCGAGAAATCAATAAGAAGTGAAAGGTGGGATTCACCACAGTAGACGTATATACTTCAATGACTATAAAGAGGGCCGTTAGAACTAAGGTCTAACACAAAGTAGGTCGGGTCGTAAAGAGTACTACATGAGAAGTATTTTTAATTTATTCGTTCCACTGTTATATGTCAGAACTGCATGAGGAAAAGGATAAGCTTTGGTCAGACAACAAGGTACAGGTCAAGATTGATAACGAAGGACTGGATGTATGTCGAAAAAGTTCTCTGTCCAGTTCACCAGACCATAAGGGTAGAGAAATTCTTAAAAGGTGTGAAACAACACTAGGTGTGTCAGTTTCCGAAACCGTATTCATTTATTTCGTCTTCATCTACAAAAAGACCTTGAGACAACGAAAGAACTACTAGGTTGTGTACAATCGTTAAACTAGAGACCAAGGAAACAGAAAAGATTTAGGTCGAACTTGTAGACCTTCAAGTGCATGATAACTTCGGACCGAACCTCTTAAAACTCGTAATGAAACAATTACACACTATACTCACGTTGACACACCATCAAAATCCTAAGAAACTGTAACAGAAAGGACCCCTAACCTTACTTTCGACTGCAAAAGGTTAGGACACCGGTGACGACTCAAAAGGTTTAAACGACCGTATAACCCACGTCGTGAAAGTGTCGTAGTAGAAAATCCTAAACTTTATTGAGTTGACCTTAAGGTAGTGGAGGTGATCGAAACAAACATCACTACGAAGGATTCCGGGTGAAGTGAAGTGTAAGGTCCTACAGACCGAGATCCACTCACTAGTGTGGTAGTACTAATAGACCTAGTACTTCTAGAAAAAACATATCAAGAAGACACATAAGAACGGTGGAGAAGAAATATAGAAGACGAAGACAATCCAGGTATGGTAAAGACAGGAAATAACACGAGTAGAAACGTGTTTTATAAGGGAACCATAGAGAATAAAAGAACTACTCTAGAGAGCAGACAGGGTAAGATAACAAAAGGAGATAAAGAAACGTGACTAATGACTCCTTCCGAAAAAAAAATTAGAGAGGAACGATAAGAAACCTTGAGAAGTAAGTTTACCATATAGAAAGGAAAAGAGAAAACGGAAAGTGAAGAGAAGAAAAGTGTCGATAAACATTCGGAAGGAGTCTGTTGGTAAAACGGAAAAACGTAAAGAAAAAGAACCCCTACAAGAAGTAGTAACGGAGGATATGTTACGGTACTTGGAGGTAGGTATGAAGAAGTCCCTGAGACATAGATTAGGGAACTTAGATAAACAGTGAAGGTGACATATTAACATTCCCTAAACTAAATCCAGTATGGACTTACCAGATCATTAAAGGGGATGAAAGAAGTCAAATTCAGACTTAAACCGTAATCCCTCAAGTACCAGACTCGGTGTCAGTCGAGGGTCAGAACAAAAACGACTGACATATCTCGAAGAGGTAGAAACCGACGTTTCTTATATTAGTTAGACAAAAGTCATAACTAGTAGACCACTACAGGTACACATTTCAGAAGGGAACACAACAACCTTCTCCCACAAACGATACTGGTCACGTAAGAGAACCATCTTGAGATAATAGGAAACGGGACGAAGTAAGACATGAGGTTCCGGTTTAAACGGACAATGAAGTCCATAGAGAACTGAAGGATGAAAACGTAAGGTCAGGGGATATTACTTTTTCTGTAGAAAAAATCCACAATCAAGGTCTTCCAGGATATCTAGAGGTATCTTGGTAAGTTGAAGTCGAAAAAGTCGTAATGACCAACCCTGTATCTGTACCTAATGACACTATAACTTACCAAACGGAACCTTTACTTCTCTCTAGTAAGACAACAAAAGCTCTGACGTAGGTTCATGACGTAAAGTCTGAAAACAACCGACACTACCGATGAGGTAAAGAAGATTCCCTAAGAACGGGTATCATCATCTATATTACCAGAAGACTCAATTTAAGTGTGTAAGATTAGGTAAAATCAAACGACTAAGGATTTTACAACTGCAAGTGAGAACGGTAGAGGACAGACTGGTGAAGGTTAAACGGAACTAAGTACCTGGATTATAAGGTCCAAAGATACGTTATAATAAGAAATGTCGTAACCTGAAATGATGGTAGAGGTCCGTATAGGTGTCGACCCACAACAAAAACGAAACCAAGACGAAGAAATAAGAAAGACCTCAATAAAGAAGTGACTATAGACCATCGTATAACCCGTGAATGGATGGACCCCTCAAGTAGAAAGTCACAGGATAGAAAAACACAAAAGTATTAAAAGTACCCCAAGAATTCCGTTCTTATAACCAAACGGTAAAGGAAGAGGTCACCTGGTGTAAAACAGTCTGAAGATTAGATATGAAGGTAAATCTAATGCCGTTACCGGAGAGTGAACCGGAGTGTAGGAAGTAGTTAGGTAAGAGATATGACGACGGTCTTGTGTACTAATAATGGGTGTAACTTCTAAGAAGATACTAAAAAACAAAAGGAGTTATTTTTCATTTTTAAGGAAAGTGTACCGGACGTTCTGAAAAATACTAGACCGTCATGGGCATATCCAGAAACTATGGGACTTTAACATTTACCAGGTGGATATCGTTTATAGACTCAAAAACCCTTTCAAGTACAAGAGATGGAAAGATCCGGAAAGTGTATGATAAAAGAAGTAAATTTTGAGGAAGAGGAGGGGAAAAATTTTGACCAATTGACGATGTGATGTTCATAGACATCTTGGTTATAACTTTATGGTAAATAGATCTATTGAGACGTATTAGAATACCTATTTTTAAATGGTAAGTAAAATCACTAAAAATTTTACGGGATAGTCACTCTTAATTTACTCGTCGATTTTTATCAAAATAATCACTAGAGTCTTTGTCATTATATATTACGAAGTAAAACATAACTGTCTCTTAAAAATAAGAAAAATACAAACGTAACAATAAAACCCGAAAATCTTTAACAATTTCGTCAGTAGTCTTATATACATTATTAAATCTTTTAAGTGATTTTGATAATAACTCAATGCTACTTTCCAGGGATTTCATAGGACCCTAGTAAACAAGAAGGACCATATTACCGTAGTATAGAAAATTGTCGACCGAATAGGTTCCTTGTCTGTCTGTTCCTCTCTCATGTAAAAAGTACTCTGTAATGGCTACGATGGATTTACAGAGTAGTTAAATTTTTTATTCGTCACGAGTAAACTATTCTACGTATTGGTACAAAAATTTCCAAGGTTAAATTACTCGTACGAGACGAAAGATAAATTGGGTACTGATCAAAGTACATTTAACAATCGGAAAATCAAAATAGTGGTTGCCCCATTCGGTTGGATTCGTTTACTTCTGATTATCGGATCATTTACAAGATACCTAGACTCCCACCTAAACTTGTAACATGATATAGGACTTGTTTGTTCTGTACTTCGGGTCTACAACATAATTCCTTGTTTACTCCAGTATTCGTGTTGGACATAAAGGGCGTCCTCCTCAACCCGGAACCGTTCCTGGGTCGGTCGACGATTCCCGTTTCTCCAAGAGTCTCGTTCTTCACCCCTACACCAGACCCTAGTAACTTCACTCTTGTTGATGAAGACTCCTGGTTGAAGTATGTCCATAGAACGATTCACGAAATGAGACTTCCTTTTGACGAGGTTTAACAGTCATTCTTATGTTAGAGTGTTTTTCGTCGTCATTACGAATGGGTCTCTTTCACTAGTATCTAAACAAATATGGAAAACAGAATTCCCTCTTTTACCTAAAATAGAACAACATCTGTTTTTTCTGGAAACTAGATACAAATCGTTGAAAGTTCCGAGTAAAATATCTAAAAGGTGGTAATTTTACAAAAATGGGAGACACTATAACTCTGTAAAACAATACTACAACTTCTTCAGTATAAATTCTATAATCTGGTACAATATTATATCCCTTTCGTATCGGTTGTGAAGAATATAATTATACTATTAAGTAAATGAGTCGTTTATAAACACCATTATTAAAGGGACATCTCCACGACAAGATCCACAACTTATATGTCATCACTCGTTTTGTGTATCAAGGACGAGAGTTCCTCGAATGTCAGATCCCTCCTCCGTCTGTGATACGTTTACTGGTGTCTTTATAAATCGTGTCGTCCATACTTAGAGTCAAGTCTTTAAGTCCTTAGGTTCCTTATATAAAAGATATTGAGTCAAAGATTGAAATTCAAAAGTAAAGTGAGTGGACCGTCTTTATTTGTTGTGTGGTTTTTTTCAATTACAATCATAGAGAGTCTCAACCAAAATAAGGTAAAGGTCCTGTATTAAGATCGTAGAATGAGATACGGTTCCGGGTAGATAGTAGTTTCACGACGAAGAACGACCCAGTAATTAGTAGGAGACAACGACGAAAAAGTCAAGGTCACGAAGAAACGACAAAGACGTGTAGTAAGTAGGGCACCTCTTACCAAAAAACTTCAACGGATACCAGGGAGGATCTAGAATGATGAAGGACTTGTCATGAAAAGTTTTCATCCTGTAACCGGGGACGACGAAGTACTTAGGTGTCCAGAGAGAGAAAAGGAGTAAGGGGAGGGAGAGATCGGGATGTGTAAGGGGAAGTGTAAGTTCTATAAACCTCGTTTAAATCGGACAGACCCACCGTCCAGGATATCCTCTTCGGGGTTTCATAAAGAGGACTCTGATACTGCATACTTGACTCTAGACTTCACACTACTTCTCTATTGTGTAACTTCTCCCCACTCCTCGTTCCTCTCACGAGGGTCGTTTTCCCCAGGTATACCGTTCCAGATTATCGTCCCCTATCTTTGACTCTTTTTGACGAAATAATAAACCTCTATTAAGGGACCACCGAGTCTACCATTTCGCAGACGGATGTTACACCCTCTGGACCCAAGCTAGGGACCCAACCCTTCTAGGGGACCTCTTCCTTTACCGTTGGGTGAGGTCATGAGAACGGACCTCTTAGGGTACCTACCTCCTCGGACCACCCGATTTTAGGTACCCCAGCGTTTCTCAGCCTGTGCTGACTCGCTGAAGTGATATCTTCTTATGTATGAGAAAATGCAAAACCACATATTCTGGAGTCTTTTTGGTATATCCGTACTTGGTAACTGATGGTTATCACCTTTTACATATCCTCGACAAGTTTCGAAATCCAAATTCAAGTTCAGAGATTCACTTCAAGTTCAATGATCTATATACCAGAAACCGTTTACTATAGTAGAGAAATTCGGAATTAATATAGTGGGCCTCGCGAAAGATGCACCGAGTCGTCTCTTCTTAGGTGGACGGTTACGTCCTCTGTGTCATCTATCCCAAACAAGGAACCCATTCCTTCTAGGGGACCTCCTCCTTTACCGTCGGGTGAGGTCTTAAGAACGGACTTTTAGGGTACCTGTCTCCTCGGAACGTCCGATGTCAGGTGTCCCAGAGTCTCAGTCTGTACTGACGCGCTGACTCGTACGTACGTGTATAGTAGACCTTTTGTTTCTAATACTATTATTATGTTGAAGAACAAGGTGGACAGAGTATCCTAGTGACAATCCCATATTACACTGTTACCTGAACTTCAACAAAACGTTTTACGTTTCTTGAAATTGTACGTGTAACAATGATCGTCCAACTACCGTTAGACAAGTGCCATCCTACGTTGTAAAACTCTCTGAGGATGACCCTGCTTCATCGTTTATGATCGCAAAATAGAGGGTAAATATTAACATTCATTGATGTATCTCCATCTCACGATCTCTTCGGAGAACTCTTAGGGAACCTGTCGTCCCTCTAATGTGATCAGTTAGGATTTCCTTTAGTTGAGACTTATAAGTAACCTTCTTGATTACGACTTCGACTTTGAGGTTATGAAACCGGTGGATTACACTTCTCGGCTGAGTAACCTTTGTTGAAACTACGACCTTTCTAACTTCCGTCTTCCCCTACTATCTCCTCCCCTACTATCTCCTACTCCACCAACCTACCGTAGTGGCTGAATTACCTGTACTTAAACTCGTTCAAGGTCCTCTACCACTTCCTGCTCTTTCGGACCGTACGACGTCAGGTACCCTAGTGTTTCTCAACCGGTACTGACTTACTGACTTGTGGTGATGGTGGTGGTGGTGGTGTCTCTACTTGGATTACTTGTATGATTCATACCACATGTGTACCTGTAGTGGTCTACCAGTTGTGGCTTTAGTCTAACTAATATAAGAAACGTCGGTTTCTACCTCTTCGAGATATGTCAGTTGTTTTTGTTCTGGTCCTCGACTGACACCGAGTCTAGTTCATCCCTTTTGACGATCTGGTAAGTCCATACTGGATTTAGTTTAGGGAATACTAATATGTCACCTTCACTCTTTATCTAAATTCCCTGATCTAGACTATCTGTCTCACGGACTACTTGATACCTTACTCCAAGCACTGTAACATGTCCTCTGTCCCTAGTTCTGGTAGGGGTACCCTTTCTTTACGTTTTTTCGTTTTACCGACAGACCCCTCCGGAATGATTATCGAGACTTTTCTTCTCTCCACTTTTCGTTTCCTCTTTTCCTTTCTATATTCGTAGACTTACGTCTCAGGTTTCTTATCGTTCTTCTCTATTCTTTCGGAAGAAGTCACTAGTTACGTTTCTTTATCTCTTTTTATTGTCTTACCTTTCTGATCTCTAGAGAAGGTCTTTTAATCTCTATGGTTCCCTTATAAAGTACGTTCCTACCCGAGTTATTTCCTGTCTTTATCATACCTGGATTGTCTTCGTCTTCTATAATTCTTCTCTACCGTTCTTATGTGCCTTCTTGACATGTTTATTCTAGAAGTGCTGGGTCTATTAGTGCTACTACACTAGTGATTAGAGCTCGGTCTGTAGAACCTTACACTTCAGTTCACCCGGAATCTTTCGTAGAGATACGTGTTTCGATCACCTCCACTACCTTAAGGTCAACTCGACAAAGTTTAGGACTTTCTACTACGACACTTTGACGACGTGAGTTATACGGTCGTTTAAACCTTTTGAGTCGTCACCGGTGTCCTGACCTTTTCCAGTCAAAAGTAAGGTTAGGGTTTCTTTCCGTTCCGGTTTCTTACGAGTTTGATGGTGTGTTAACGTGAGTAAAGTGTACGATCATTTCATTACGAGTTTTAAGAGGTCCGGTCCGAAGTCGTTATACACTTGGCACTTGAAGGACTACAAGTTCGACCAAAATCTTTTCCGTCTCCTTGGTCTCTAGTTTAACGGCTGTAGACGACCTAGTACCTTTTTCGTTCTCTCAAGGTATTTTTGTAGATAAAGACGAAATAACTGATACGTTTTCGGAAACTGACACACCTAGTGTTATTTGACACCTTTTAAGACTTTCTCTACCCTTATGGTCTGGTGGACTGGACGGAGAACTCT